>JABUQX010004834.1:32500-37500 GCA_015478945.1 Trachelipus rathkii
ATTATATATATAAATATATTATAATAATATATATATATAATATATATATATATATATATATATATATATATAGCGCCCAACAAGCAAGAGACCCAGGTTCTTAACTGGTCGGGTGGAAGAATGGTAGCTATTATTTCCTTAAGGTAGCTTAACACATGCGGAGTTTGACGAACGTTCCGCCGAACGCAGCATGTGTGGACGTTTTTTTCTGTCAGTGTTTGTTATTCGGCTTGATTTGCCTTATGGGAATTCTACAAACACGCGGAGTTCATCAAATATTCGTCTTGTCGCGCCGCATGTGTGGATGGGTCATTTTTGGCAAATGTTTGTTGATCGGCATGGTTCGCCATATATTTAAATATTTTCCTTCGCTTGTCGGTAAAGTTTACACATCAAAGGGACGAATGTTAAAAATTTGCCTCCATTCCATTCACGCATTCTTATCCATTTGTCAGTATAAAATTTAAAATTTTACCCGTAATCTAAATTTTAGTTAATAATATTCGTTATACAAAAACATAATTTTATAAATAATTTTTATAAATTTTTTTTTTTATAAATTTATTTAAAAAATTTTTATTAATTTTTTTTATATATATATATATATATATATATATATATATATATATATATATATATAATATATATATTGGGCATGGTTACTTATGCCGCGCAGTTCTTTTTCAGACTCAAGAAAACTTATACCGATATACATTAGTCCGCACCGTATGCGATTATGTTTCTTTATAAAGAAATTTCGCTTTTTTCTCCAGTTTAGAGTAGCTTTTGTTTTGCGTGATAGGTGACAAAGAGTTGAATGATTTCTATGAAATTTTCTCTAAAGTTTAAACATTGCAGCATGCGTTTTTACATTTTAATTTATATTGAAAGTATTTAAATGCAACAAGTTTAATAGCAATTGTCAATTATTAAATTTAATAATAAATTTTGTCAAAGGTAATCTTGACACAAATGCAGTGCTAAACATAAACTATTCTTTAACGAAAATTCGACACATTTAAATTTTATTGTAAAAATACTAAATGTGATTTAATATGTTTTTATATAGCTTATAATATATATATTATATATATATATATATATATATATATATATATATATATATAATATATATATAATTATATATATATATATATATGGATCTAGATATCGATGGCCAGCCTCTAGAAGAGACACAATCCATAGCTATCTCAAAAATTACAATAGCTACAAGGAAAAGGAATACATTGTTTTTGAATTCCTGGTAAAATTTTAAGGCGGAAAATGTAAAAAAAAAAAAAAAAAAATAAATATCTCAAACTATAATATAAGGAAAAGGAATACATTTTTGTTATCCTTGTAAGTTTTAGTTAGGGAAATGTAAAAAAAAAAAATAAACATTTTAAAAATTCGGCAGTTATTTTTGGAGGGGAGAGCTCGAGCCGGCGGGGACATAGCATCTATATATATTATTTGTAAAGTATTACACGCAATGTAGGGGGCTCGAGCCGACGGGAACAACAGGGGGGACGTTTTCCACCCCGTAGGGAGGGCCGGAGGAACCCCGCGACACCAATACCAAAGAGCGGGGGGTCCGGGAGACCCTCCCCGGAGGGGAATTAGTCCTACCCGTAGTTCCCCGGGCAAGGCCGATGAGACCCGACCTTCCTGCATCGGTGCGGTTTATACCCCTGGGTATTCTTTAGTTAAAAAAACAAAAACAAAAATTTATAAGAAAGTCTATTTATTTAACGAGTATAACTATAAAGGTCTCTAAATAGTATTTCTACTCGTATGTATTACTATAATTATTAAACAATTTGTTTTTTTATTATTTCTTACATTTCCATAAGTTTGGACCAGCATTCAGCAATGTATTCCTTTATCCAAGGTAGGCTGTGTAGTTTTTGAGTATGATGTGCTCTTCTAGAGCTGACGATATCGATAATTTATCGATTATCGATATGGAGAAACGGCGCGGCCACAATGTAAACCTTTACCTAAATATATATATATATATATATATATATATATATATATATATATATATATATATATATATATATATATATATATATATATATAAATAATATATATAATATATATAATAATAATAATAATAATAATAATAATAATAATAATAATAATAATAATAATAATAATAATAATAATAATAATAAAACTGTTGTAACATCCTTAATAAATATAAAGCAAAATTTGTCGAAAAGGAAAGTTTAATCTTTCCAACCAAGTGCCTCTTTTCAAAGTAAAATTTACCTGACAGCCAGATTTGTAGCATACCCAGCGATAATAATTTCTCACTAATTTAATTTCCATGCTATGACCTTTGTCACATATTTTGTGACTAGGAATAATTTTAAATTGTTGAAAAATACATATTGCATTTATCTCATTTTTAACATTTTTTATTAACGAAAACAAATTATATTCCATGTTTTTTTATTACAAACTAAAATTAGTAAGAGAACTTCAATACAGTTTACAGACACAAAGTAAAATTTTTAACTATTAACCGTGCTAATAACGATGTAGTTTTTCTTCTAAAATAAATAAAGAAACAAACAAAGAATAGTTTTGAAAACTTTTTTAGCACCACAGTTTAGATACTATTTTAATTATTTATTCATTTCATATCTTTTTTTTTTTATTATTATTATTAGAAGAATGGATATTTGACGCAGTCAGGACATAAGAAGAATTTCTTCGCATAGTTCAAGGGCGACAGAGCTAGCAACCCGGCCCTTTACTTTGTTTTTTTTTTTGCTTGAAAAACTCCTGGACCAGCATCGGAACTTGCGCCTAAGAACAAACGATCTTCCTGGAGAGCTCTGGTGAGAAACGATTTTGGAGGCCAATGAAGAAGAGCTAGTTCCATTGAAAGGGTGAAAACCCTACCTGAGTATATAACTCAAGGACTAGCATAGAAAACCATTGGGCTGAGAAAGAGTTTTCTAGAGTGCTCCAAGATCGAAGAGTTTCGAGGCCGAAAGAAAGAAGATGCTGGCCCAACTGACAGGGCGAAAGTCCTACCAGAGAGATGGTATAGTATAGAGTATAGACGTGTCAAGGTCAGGGTTTTTAGGGTCGGTGAGACCGACATAAAATATAGAATAACCTAATATAATATATTATATTATAATATATATTATATATATATATATATAATATATATAATATATATATATATATATATATATATATATATATATAATATATAATATAATATATATATATACATATATATATATATATATATATATATATAATGGGGGAGGTATTTAGCGAAACGTAGATTGTAAATTTTAATAACAATTTACTGACTCAAACAACATTTTATACCCCGAAATGCATTTCCTTGTATTTTTTTTTTTTTTTTTTTTTAACTTCTAACACTAAATTACTATTTACATAATTCCTTACAAAAATAAAATAAAGCCGTGTTCGTTTTTGCATTTATGCTAAAAAAATGCTCAAGTTTGCGTTCGTTTTTGTCAACCTTATCACAAAATCGTAAAAAAATGCTTACCAAACGTAAAAAATGTCCCTAATTCTGTGTAATATAGAATAAAATTTTGCATAAAATAGCAACCTTACAGAATTGTTTGATGAGCATTTTTTTACGATTTTGTGCTAAGGTTAACGAAAACGAACGAAAACTTAAGCAGTTTTTTAGCACAAATGCAAAAACGAACACGGCTTTAAATTAATTACAACAAAAATAACAATCGTCCAAAAAGAAAGATCTATTTTTTTCATACACCAATTTTTTTTTTTTTTTTTTTTCACAGGACGATAATCGAATATTTTTATAACACATTTAAACGTCGTCGTACGCCCGCCAATTGTAAGAGTACCAACAATGAATCAATGGTGAAAAAATTGCGAATTATTTAGTTGTCGTACACTTTTCTTAAATCACGAAATGAAAAATTTATGCTCGACAAGCGTTAAACACAGTTTGTTTTTGAAGGCGTTTCATGAAATTTGTTTAACTGGGGTCTAGGTATTGCAGCCATTTTTTTAAACATTTTTCATACTAATGCTTAGATATTCTTTTATTTAAATATATATGATTATAAAATTTTTAGCAGTTTATACAAATTATTACATTACAATTACAAATTCTATGAAGCGGTAGTTAATTAATTTGTGATCCGTAATTTACGGACGATATATATATGCAATTTGTTATAATTAAGTGTATTTCAAGGTCGTTTGCGGAGATCATGACAAGGCCTCATGCCTGCTTGAGCATTCCTAGGGCATAGATAAATGTATGGCGTCACCCCAACCCAGCTACCACTACGTCAGGGAAATTCTTTCTCCTCACATATATATATATATATATAATATTAATAATATATATATACTATAATATATATATAATTATATATTATATATATATATATTATATATATATATATATATATATATTATGGGAATGAAAAAGAGAACTTTAGGTTTTCAAGATCAAAGAGAAAAAGTTAAGAACACAACTTTAGGTTGCTACAAATGGAATGTGTCTTCAACTGTTTCTAATATAGTGATAAATAATAATAATTATGAAACTGATCTCTCGATCTCCTCGTTAGAGATACCGCAATCATGTCCAAAACCTAAAATATTGAACATATTTCCATAAAGAATATTTCTAGCAAACCTCAATTTGCTGTCTTAAATAAGATAATGGATACAATAACATCTTCGACAAAATCTTTTGATCTAGAAGCAGAAGTCGTCTTACCACAGGCAAAGCTTATTAAGAGACCGGACAACTTCGAGGCCCAAATTTAATGATACAAAAGCACCGACTTTTTATATAAAGAGGATCTTCAGCTTTAATTAATAAAAGTAATATTAATAATGACTATTGTGGAGAAGCGAAGTTCCGCTTATGTTGCTAATAATAATAATAATAATAATAATAACAATAATAATAATAATAATAATAATAATAATCCAAGTGCTCATATTGTACT
>JABUQX010004834.1:42500-60000 GCA_015478945.1 Trachelipus rathkii
TTTTAAGATTTGTAATATTTTGCACTTGGACCTTTGACTTATATCAATTCCCGACAAAACTTCACTATATCGATATATAATAAGCCTAAAATAGTTTATACGTAAAATAGTGAAATATGATCAAGTTATGTCATTTTTCGTTTTACTTTAAAACGTCACTATAATAAAGTGTCATTTCATCGGGAACGCCAAAAAATCCAACCGAGTGCGACTATGTGTGCTCTCGTTTGGCCGAGAAACTAGCAAGATGGAGATGTGATGTACAACCGGATATAAACGAAGTTTTAAAACTGATGTTTAAAATTTTTGGTAAAAAAGTAATTTAGATGTAATAAACTTAATATTCTGTATTTTAATAGTAATAAAATGGTTTTAAAAAACTACTTATCTTTGCCCTTTCTATCTTCCTCATACCGATTATGACGTTATATAGTGACGTTTTATCGAGAACTATTATAAGTCGGAGGTCTAAGTCCAAATTCCGAAAAAATATTTGGACTTTAAAAAAGTTTGTGAATTTTTTTCTTTTATATAGAGAGCATCTTCAGCTTTACTTAATAAAAATAATATTAATAATGACAGTATTGTAGGAAAGCGAAGTTTCGTTTGTGGTGCTGAAAAGTATAATAATAATAATAATAATAATAATAATAATAATAATAATAATAATAATAATAATAATAAAAATAATAATAATAATAATAAAAATAATAATAATAATAATAATAATTATAATAATAATAATAATAATCCAAGTTCTCATGTTGTACTCAAACGTATGTTAGTAAATGTGGTAAATGAACTACTTAAGTGTAAATTCTGTGGAAAAGCGTTCTTGAATATGGAGCTTCGAAAATTATATTCAGAGTCACAAGATTAAAAAATCATTTTAGTGTTCTGACTATTGTAAAAAAATTTAATTAAAAAAGCAATTTAGAAACCCACATTCGAACCCACACTGTTGAAAAACCATTTATTCCTTCTGGTTGCTATAAAAGTTTGATTCAGGAAAGATAATTTAGAAACCAACATTCGAACGGACAGGTAAAAAAAACTTTTAAAACTGTTCTGATTGTTATAAAAGTTTTACTAGGAAAAGTAATTTAGAAGGTCTTATTCTGATCCACAAGGGTGGTAAAATATTTAAACGTTCTCCTTGCAAGATAAAGTTTATAGGAGTAAAACATTTTAACTGTATAGCATAGATCTCATGCAGATAAAAAAAAAAACAATGTGAAATTTGAGTTAGTAAAATAAGTTTGAAATCACACGAGAGAAATAACATTGTATTTCAATTCAGTTTGATATTGTTTGATTGTTACTCGAATGTACTTTTAAGTTTCAACAAAATTATAAACATAAATCTTCGATCTCATTCGAGAAGTTTTTCATTTTCAAAGGTGGACTCGACTGTCGCATTAGTTAATTTTAATTTCTCTTCTTTCTTTAATGTAATAATGGTTTGACTAATTTGTTGGTCCAAAGTGTCCAATTTGGCAAGCTATTTCGATTAAATTTTGACTAAAATTTGGGTTGTAAGAGTTACTTTCATAATCTGTGGTTATCGTATTTCCTTTATTATCTCATCTGCTATTTTCTTCAAATTTCTGTAATATGATGATGATGTGTACTGGGTTCCATTTTAATATTTTTAAAGCAATCTTCAGGAAAAATTCCACTGGTTTTATAATTCAGTTTTACTTTTTTTTTATTTTCAAGATATAGTTTTGTTTGATTTGTTTGAATATTCATATCGTTAAATTGATATTAAGGATTCGATCAGAAATACTTCTTCAAAATCTTCAGCATATATAATTGACAATATAGCTATTCCCACAATTTGCTTCATTTCTTTGTTTTTTTTTATCGGGTAAAGGTTTCATGATTTGGTTCACAAAAATGAGCTGTATATATGTGTGTACAGCTGTTTTGATTTTCGATGGTGTTTCATTAACTTTACCTTCATATGATTTATTTATGCAGGAAGTTACCGTATCACTGTAGAAAACTTTCACCGCAAAACCAATCATAGCCTTGCTTTTGTCAACCGTTATGATTTGTTGGTGACATTTAATATTTGAAAGTAAATTAGCTTTATCTGCAAAATCATTAAAAAATAATTAAATTTCACCTGGTGTGTTTTGAAGCAACACATGAAGCTATAGATTGGTGACTGTGTGTTTTGAAGCAACACATGAAGTTTTTATAGGTATTGACTAAAAATTTTCGTTACGAGCAACGAAAGTGAAGTAAAGTATACTTTTATTCGAGCAAGATTTTGGATCTTTTATTAAGTGTATTGTTGCTTCAATTGATAATAAATTAATTTTTTCTTCTTCTTAAGTCATAAATTCTCAATAGTTCTTTAAAAAAAACGAAAACAAATGACAATTAAAATATTCTAATAATGAATCCTGGCATTTTTTATTTTCATCTATATTTTGTTGAATATCTAGAGCAACAATGTCGTTTTCATGTAGTTTCTTTTTATTTTCTCTTACTTAATATTTTTCAAAACTGGAGAGGTAAAGTCTATGGCAAGTTGTCAGCTGAAATTAAGTTCTTTAACATTTAAGCCAATGATTTTGTGATAGTTTAGTGGCATTAGTATTTCCAATTCTATTTTTTTCATTTTCCTTGCCAGACCTTTTTGGGGTTTCTATTATGAATTCCTTTACCATAGTGGAATTTCCCAATGGGTAATATTTGTACTCGTATTAATTTTGCAGTTTTGTACAGATTATAAAATGGAAAGCAAAATTTCTGACAGTAACTTTAGAGCGTGCTTTACTGTGTGACTCTCTGCCTCCTGGTTTTTAAGAGTTCATTTTCTCAAAGTATTTCGTGATAAAAGTTAGGAAACGGCTTTTCTAAAATACTGATATAATTTTATCAGTATAGTTTTGAATTAACATTTGATAAAAAACATATTTTTTCTAAATATTAAAAAATCCCCTCCTTTAATTACATCCAACTTGGATTCTTCAAAACAATTTTCTATATATATATATATATATATATTATATATATATATATATATTTATTATATATATTAAATATATATATATATATATATATTATATATTATATATAATATATATATATATATATATATATATATATATATATGGGGAAAATAATTTCCCTCACTTATGTACCTGCATTGATGTAGCAGGTTACTTAAAGGGCGGTGATAGCTTAGGTTGAAGCCTCCGTCATCACTTATTAATTGCTCTAAGAATAAATGGCCTTCATGCATGCCTTTAAATACGATGGCACATTTGGCAACCCATCCTCCCCATCTGTGGGGATTCAAATAAGGAGGTTAAAAATCAGTGTAGAAATATATATATATAATATATATATAGTATATATATATATATATATATATATATATATATTATATATATATATTGGATGGATGGATTGATGGATAGGAAGATGGATGGATGGATGCATGGATTGTTTCATCATAGATGAATGGTGGATGGAATGGATGATTGGATGGATGGGATGGATGGATGGATGGATTGATTGCGGGCCAGGATGATGGAATGGATGGGATGGATGATGGATGGATGGATGGATGGATGGATGGGATGGATGGGGATGGATGGATGGATGGATGGATGGATGGATGGATGGATGGATGGATGGATGGATGGATGGATGGATGGATGGATGGATGGATGGATGGATGGATGGATGGATGGATTGGATAGTTTGATAAATAAATAGATATATTGGATGGATGGATGGATGGATGGATGGATGGATGGATGGATGGATGGATGGATGGATGGATGGATGGATGGATGGATGGATGGATGGATGGATGGATGGATGGATGGATGGATGGATGGATGGATGGATGGATGGATGATGTATGGATATATGCATGATGGATGGAAGGAATGGATGGATGGATGGGATGGATGGGGTGGGATGGAATGGATGAGGGATGGATGATGAGGTGGTGGATGGATGGGATGGTTGTGGACATGGATGGATGGTAGGATGGATGGATGGATGGATGGATGGATGGATGGATGGATGGATGGATGGATGGATGGATGGATGGATGGATGGATTGATTTGTTGAAAGCTGATTCCATACATTTTCAATAACATCTTTCTCCTCCATTTCTCATCGTTGATCCAACCCTAATCTATTCTTGATTTTCTCAGCATTTATAATTTTCGAACCATATCTGCTTTCATAATGGATTCATCCCTTATACGTAGTTATAAGTTCTTCTAACATTACATTTACCCAGACGTTTCATATTTTCGCTGTATGTATGGCGTCACCCCAACTCAGCTACCACTACCTCAGGGAAATCCTTTATCCTATTATATAATATATATATATATATATATATATATATATATATATATATTATATATATATATATATATATACGATATAATAAATATATATAGTAGAATACATTTTATATATATATATATATATATATATATATATATATATATATATATATATATATATATATATATATATATAATATTTATTTGTGGAATACAAGCTCTTTTCCCCTCTGTATATTTATATATGTGAAAAAACCTTTAGTTGCAGATGGAATTATAAAATTGCATACATTTTAATTTTTTAATCTTTACACATCACTTTAAAACTTTATTTACATACATTAATTAAAAACAAGTCCCAGCAATAGCTTTCGTCTGAATTCAGACCTATTCAAATGCTTAGATGGGAATGCTTCGTGATAGCCGATTTTGAACTATCCTCCCTGATTTGTTGGTTGGTCTGATTAATAGACTTTTGTAAAAGGATGATTTTTGCATTATTAGGTTCTGTATAGGATATATTGTACTGCAATCTCCAGGGCGGCTTATATTAAAGTTTGGGAAGTTGTAAATACAGAAGGCTTCGGTAATTTTCCTTTTATTTGTATCTTGTATATTTCTGATAATTGACATATTATTGATGTTTATTTGGTGGTTGTGTGTTCTGTAATGTGTTAGAGCTGAATTGATATTTTCGCCTTTTGAAGTCTATTGTTTCACCGTAGTAATTTCTATTGCAAGAGTTGCAGGGGATTTTTGTATAAGCAAGGGAGGTTTTTTATTTTTGATTTTGGAGGTTTTAGACTTTATTGATTAGGATATTATTGGACGGTATAGTTGTATGTGCTGCAGGGATGAGGTCATTTATTTATGTGTGTTTGATGGTTGGGTAATATGGGGATGTATGTCATTTTTGTAGTGGGTTTGGTCAGGTTTTTTTGGTAATATTTTCCTTTCGCTTTTTTGTAAGCTGTGTGAATTATGTAAGAAGGGTATTTAAGTTTTTGGAAAGTATGTTTTATGAGGTTAGTTTCTTGTTTTATATAAGTCGAAGAACAAATTTTAAAAGCACGTAGATATAGGGTAGTGAGAGCAGCTATTTTAGTGTTACATGTGTGGTCGGAGTACCAGTGTATGTAAGTGGGGTTGGAGGTGGGTTTTCTGTATACTGTGAATAAGGGTTTTGTGTTCTGATCGGTTATTATGAGTGTGTCTAAGAAAGGTATAGTGTTATTTGTTGTTGTTTCCATAGTGTATTGTATGTCTGTATGTATTGTGTTTATGAAATGTAGAATGTTTTGTGGGTTGGTTGCATTTGGTATTGCAGCGAAAATATCGTCTACATATCTGAGCAACAAACAACAACAAATAACACTATACCTTTCTATACTATACCTTTGTTCAAGATAAAGTAGGGGTCATAGATAAAGATTCTAATTACAAAAGCTACTTTAGACAACTTCGTTCAGAAAGAGCCTGAAGATTTTATCAATAACTCCCTTTCTTATGATGTTCCTCATGGGAATGAATAAAGAGAACTTTAGGTTCAAGTACAGTCTCTCAATATCAAAAAGAAAAAGTTAAGAACAAAACTGGAGGTTGCCACAAATGGGATGTGCCTTCAACTGTTTCTAATGTAGTGACAAGTAATACTAATTATGAAACCAATCCCTCGATCTCCTCGATAGAGATGCCGCTATCTTATTCAAAAGCTAAAATATTGAACATAGTCCCATAAAAAATATTTCTAGCAAACTTCAATTTATTGTTTTAAATAAGATAATGGATACAATAACTTCGGCAAAATCTTTTGATCTAGAAGCCGAAGGCGTCTTACCACAGGCAAATCTTATTAAGAGACCGCGCAACTTCGAGGCCCAGAATTAATGATACAAAAGCACTGACTTTTTGTATAGAGAGGATCTTCAGCTTTACTTAATAAAAACAGTATTAATAACGACAGTATTGTAGAAAAGCGAAGTTCCGTCTGTGGTGCTGAAAAGTATAATAATAATAATAATAATAATAATAATAATAATAATAATAATAATAATAATAATCCAAGTGCTCATATTGTACTCAAACGTATGTTAGTAAATGTGGTAAATGAACTAGTTGGGTGTAAATTCTGTGGAAAAGCTTTCTCTCGGACATGTAGCTTTGAAAATTATATTCCCATTCACAAGATTAAAAAATCATTTTAGTGTTCTATTATAAAAGTTTTATTTAAAAAAGGAATTTAGAAACCCACATTTGAACCCAAACTGCTGAAAAACCATTTATTCTTTCTGGTTGATATAAAAGTTTGATTGAAAAGGTAATTTAGAAACCAACATTCGAACCGACTTATGAAAAAATAACTTTTAAACAGTTTTGATTGTTATTAATTTTTTTTAGGAAAAGTAATTTAGAAAGTCTTATTCTGATCCACACGGGTGATAAAATATTTAAACGTTCTCCTTGCAAGATAAATTTTATAGGAGGTAAAACATTTTAACTGTACACATAGATATCACGCAAGTAAAAAGAGTTAGAAATTTTAATAAAAAAAATCTGTGATTTGATTTAGCAAAGCAAGTTCAAAATCGCACGGGAAAAATAACATTGAATTTCCATTCAGTTTGATATTGCTTGAATGTTTCACTGGTTTCTTTAATATTCAATTTTACTTTTTTATTTTCAAGATATTGTTTTGCTTGATTTCTTTGTTCACATTAATATTCATGTCCTAAAAGTGATATTAAGGATTTGATCAGAAAATCTTCAAAATCATCAGTATAAATAATGAACAATATAGCTATTCCTACAATTTGCTTCATTCTTTGTTTTTATCAAGTAAACGTTACATGATTTGGTTTAGAAAAATGAGCTGTTCATATGTGTACAACTGTTTTGATATTTGATGGTGTTTTATTAACTTGTTCTTCATATGATTCATTTATGTAGGAAGTTACTGTATCACTATTGGAAGATTTTCATCGCAGAAGCTATCATAGCCTAGCTTTTGTCAACTGTTATGATTTGTGGGTGATATTTAATATTTGAAAGTAAATCAGCTTTATCTACAATATCATTAAAAAATAATTAAATTTCACCGTGTGTGTGTGTTTTGAAGCAACGCATGAAGCTATAGATAGTTATCGATTGAAAATTTTCGTTACGAGCAACAACAGTGAAATAAACTATACTTTTATTCGAGCAAGATTTTGGAGCATTTTTTTTACGCCTATTGTTGCGTTAGTTAATAATTAATATTAAATTTTTCTTCCCTAAGTCATAAATTCTCAATTGCTCTTCAATAAAAAAAAAATGAATAAAATATTCTTCTAAATGAATCCTGGCATTTGTTTTTTTATCTTCATCTATTAATATATTTTGTTGAATACCATGAGCAGCAATGTCGTTTTCATGTAGTTCCTTTTCTCGTAATTAATATTCCTTAAAACTAGAGAGGAAGGAGTCTGTGCCAAGTTGCCAGCTGAAATTGCACTCTCTTCACATTTTATCAGTCAATGCTTTTGTGATAGTTTATTGGCATTAGTATTTCCATTTCTAATTTTTTAATTTTCCTTGCCAGACCTTTTTTGGGTTTCCTCTTATAAATATATTCCTTTACCATGGTGGAATTTTCACGATGGGTAATACTTGTTCTCTTATTAATTTTTACATTTTTGTACAGATTTTAAAATAGGAAGCCAAAATTTCTGAGTTTGTAAATTTAGAGCGTGCTTATACTGTGTGACTCTTTGCCTCTTGCGTTTGAGAGTTCATTTTCTTAAAGCATTTCTCGATAAAAGTTAGGAACTGATTTCTGTAAAATAGATATAATTTTATCATAATATCTTTGAATTAACTCAACATTTGATAAAAATAGAAATATTTTCTCTAAAAATACCAAAATTCCCTCTTTTAATTACATCTAGCTTGAATTCTTCAATACAATTATATATATATATATATATATATATATATATATATATATATATATATATATATATATATATATATATATATATATATATATATATATATATTGTAATAGCGGAAACCTACCGCTCCTTGTTAAGTGACTTTTCAAAATAAACAACTCACAATATCCAATTTACAAGATGGAGGAGAGAGAAAAGACCCAAAATAATTTTCATCATATAATATAATTAAAGTTTCAATAATCCTAACTAAATAAATGTCAAACACTACCTAAAATTTTAAACTTACAATATCAAATAACCTTAATAAACACAGAAAATGGAGGCGGAGTTCTTTAACAACCGAATTCAGCTGTCACGGGCTTCAAAATGGCGGCCAGAAAACGTGTCAATAAATATCTTTAACTCAAAAAAATAAAAGCATTATAACAGCGACTCATAGTAGAACAAACCAATAAATACAAAAAAAAATTACAATTCTTAAAGCATAATTAGAACTTAGCCGTAATCAATAAACTTTGCAATGATGGCTAGTACCGCACTTATGCGCTGCTGTTGGCGAACAATGTTCAAACCACCAACCTTCTTTTAAATAAATTCACTTTTAAATAATAAAAAACTACTTAATATTTTTAGCAAATCTCATTCCGTGTTTGTAATATCAACAATGTTCAACACATGAGAAATAGTTTATGCATTTAAGTAAGCAGAATTTATCACGTTAATAATTAGTAAATAAGTCAACTTTCACTGTTATTAAAACAAAAGAGTAAATCTGTCACTTTGTGATTAAATAAACAAGTCACGTTAGCAAAAAAACTTACGTACAAAACTGTACCTTTGACGCATTATACAACCTGTATCCTAATAACATTAGTCATCGAACAATATTTTTGAGAAACTTTCGGCAACTTAAACCTCCAAACACAGCTGGCTTGTAATCTCAAGATGAACTGTTCCTTTTCGAACAAGACTAACTTCCATAAAATCTAACTCCACAATGGCAATTTTCAAGACTTCCTTAAATGACGGGCTTTAGGTTTGCCCCAAGTTTGTTCTTTACAAAGAACATATAATTATTCACTATTTACAAATTCTTTATGGAAACAAAAAAAAACTCTTTAACAGAAAAAATACAAATTACTTAAATTTTTAGACTTACCGTTCTATCAACGGGATTATTTTCTTTAATTTCCTTCCTTCTCCCATCAATTTTAATCTTCTCAAACTCCTTCCCAAAACTTCTCCTTTAGAACATTCCTCCAGAACGTCGAGAATAAATCTAACTTATTCTACAATTATCCCCATACACCTGCCCTTCGCTCTCTCTTTTAGCTGGTTTACCAAATCTCCCACATATCTCCCCAATGAAGTTTTGTGCAACAAAACTTTAAAAGAAACAAATAAAATATACTCAAAATCTACACTTACTCATCTGATTGCTTTTTCCTATCCACTTTATATAATATTGCTCTATCCACCAATTCCTATAATCATCCTCTTCCTCCAACTGTTGAATGATAGCTCTTCTCCGTATTTCTGCCTTCCCCCACTCCAATCTTTCCTTTTCATCATCAGTCGTGAATCCACTTTCAACTGATTCTCCAAACATATTCCTTACTTCTCTCACACTCCCTGGTTCTTCCCCCATACTCCTTGCTCCTTTTCTATCCTCCTTTCCCATGTCCCCCTCTGTGGGCAATTTTCCCTCAGATGCGTCATTGAACGACAAATAACGCATTTTTTTGGGTTCCCCCACCTATTTAAGGGATTCAATCTCTTCTTTTTCTTCATATCTGCAAACAATTAACAAACCCCCCCCCCAAAAAAAAAGCAAGGGTTCGTCTGCACTCTACGCAATCCACCAATGTAATAGCGGAAATCTACCGCTCCTTGTTAAGTAACTTTTCAAAATAAACAAATCACATTATCCAATTTACAAGATGGAGGAGAGAGAAAAGACCTCAAATAATTTTCATCAAATAATATAATTACTGTAAGTTTCAATAATCCTCTTCTAAAATTGAGTTCAGTTTGAAATTCTTTTTATTCGAGACTCTCTAATCAAAAAGCGAAATGAATTCGTAACTTAACCAATTATGAAAATGATTCGTATCTTGAAACTATTCATTTAAATTTGAAGAATTTGTATTTATACAGGGTAGTTCGTAATCCGTCGACCTACAATATATATATATATATATATATATATATATATATATATATATATATATTTATATTATATATATATATATATATATATATATATATATATATATATATATATATATATAGAGTATTGTGTTATATCTATAACCCTAAAAAATATATATATATATATATATATATATATATATATATATATATATATATATATATATATATATATAATATATTATATATATATATTATAATATATATATATATTATAATATACTTTTATATTATATATATATATATATATATTATATATATTATTATATATATTATATTATATATATATATATATATATATATATATATATAAAGAAAGAGGGAAATTCTAGTCTTTTTGGTTTATTGATACTAACAAAGGATCCAACTGCCAAGCTATTAACTCTTACACTAATTTTAATTAACTTTCCGACTAACAATTGTCTTTAAATAGTTTGATATTTCCTTTATTTTCAAACTTTCTAAAAGCTTCTCACAGAAGGTTTAGAACGCACAAGATTTTATATTCTTCATTAATTTATTTTAATTAACATTGTCATAGTAAGATAGATAACAATTTTATTTGTTAATATTTGAAAGTAGATTCGTTTCCAAATGCATTTATAGTCCAAATGATGAAAATCTATGAGCGAAAATGTTCAAAAAATACATTTGGAAATGAATTTATTGTTAGATTACCTAGATACTTTCGATTCTTTTATGTGTTCGTCGGTGCGTTCTCCTTCCTTCCTTCTCAGCGTGTTTGAAGCCAAAGAAATGTATCGGAGTGAAAGGCCGTCAACAAATTAATCTCTTTAAGTTCGAAGAAGAGCAAGTGTTTGATGGCACTTTGCAGGTGAATGAAGCGAAGGAGGCTTTAATTTCGTGTGTATCCGAAACGGATCATTCAGCTAAACAAAAGGGGAAACAAAGAGGAAATTGAAAGGCAAATTCTATTATTAGCTCAAGTGCTTAACAAATGCAGTGGATTAACTTATATTAAGGACTATATCCTTTATATTAAATATTTTTTTATTGAGAGAGAGTGATGTTTTGGACGATTCATTTGTTTTTTGATGCTACCTTGATGGTATTGCTGCTTCTCTTTATCACATGAGTGGGCATACATAAATTTATGTTTTAACATTGTTTTATATGTAACACTGGACAGTTGTTGAAGGTAATAAAAAAGTTGTTTTAAAATTCGTTTTTGGTATAGGAAAGCAAGAGTGGCTGTATTGTCTGTCCCACATACATCCAAATAACAGCATGCTGAAGAAAATTATGGTGTTCTCACTTTTATATTAAGAAAAATGTTTTTTTTTACACGAAGGCAAATAACAAACAAAGGAAGAGTTTACATGCATTCAACTCGATTTAAAAACAAAATACAAGAATAATAATAATTAAATTAAATATGAATATTGTTTCTAGAGCTTTTTTTTTGTGTGTTTGTGTAATAAAATCTAATGTTCCAGTTTATTTCATAATTAATTAACTTCAGTTTATATTAACTTGCCTCATAGCTTTGCTTCCTTTTCTACACTTTCCAGTTGTCATATATATATATTATATATATATATATATATATATATATATATATATATATATATATATATATATATATATATATATATATATATGGTTAGTACTCCTATATTACTGTTGCACACTAAGAGTCTTATCAAATAATTTTTTTTATTACAGATTTCCACCACTCACGGGCGCCCAGGGCCCTTTTCAAAGAGGCGACAATAAATAGAATATAGGAAACCCACTCAAGCCCAAACATGTTTTTCAAAGAGAGGAATAGAAATTAAATATAGCACAAAAAAAACAAGATGTCAACGAGTTCCATGATGAGCGAGTCTGGAGCTTTCAATCCTCACGTAAAATTCATGCGCGAGCAAGGCACTCCTTGTGCTATGCGAATGTCAATTTCCTCGAGCACCTGCCGTTATGGTACCTATAGAAAGAGATAGTGTACCAACGTCACGTGGTAAAGAGAGAGGGTCGAGGTAATTAGAAAGTAGGGGACAATTTATTAGACTCTTAGACTTAGACTCAACCCTATCCAAAGGATTGGTGGAGAACAGTAATCCAAACAAGGGCGGATAAAGCCCTTGTATAACTTGAGTTGCTGTGCAGAAGGAAAAAATTCCCTCCAGCCTGAACAACTTCCGTCTTCTTTGAGGCCACCTTAGCAACTGTTGTGATATAAGGATTTGTTGCTTATGTTCAGACCAAGAATGTTTATGTTGTTCACAGATGAGAGGTTATAGCCGTCGAAGGAGATAGGAAATTTGGGATGCGTATTTGAGAGGGAAATGTAAACAAGTTGAGTTTTTAAAGCATTGAATTTCACAAAGTTGCTTTGACCCCACCGGGAAATTCCATTCAGATACTCAAGAATAGAATCGGAAAGATGTCGACGAAAGAATTCTAGATGCTAAAGAGGGAGCAGATTTGAAGGAGAGTTAAGACGTCGGCGTGAGGAGGAAAGTTGGGTATAGATCCATCAGAAGGAATAAGAGAATGAATAGCAGATTTACAAAAGTTCTTAGACATATTTTTGTCAACAAACCAAAAATCTTTATCAGTAGGAGAACCAAAGAGGTTAACACACTTTCTTTTACGAAAAGTGCGCATAGCCTTTCGATTAATATCACTGCAACGATTCCAAGCAGAATGAAAATTAGTAAGAGTATTAGGAGAACAAAAGGTTTTCCTTGCCCGATACGTGATGTCTCTCTCGTGAATGGCAAAAGAATAGATTCTATCGAACCATGAATTTTTGGGGACAAAAAGATTTAGTTAAAGATTTAACGAACCTTTTCATGGGTGATTATGGCTCCGAAGTTACCGAAGCGACGCAATGCCCCCTATTAGCAAGATTAAAGAGATAGAAACTACGTTTAGATCTATAAAGTATTATAAGTAAGAGCTACTTGATTATGGTCAGAAAATAGTGTACGCATATAGATAATTAGTGGTGAAATATAAGTCAAGCTTGGTCAAGAATTGGTTACTTCGATGCGGGATACGTGTTGGTTCCTCAATTAACTGTTCCAGATCGTTGAAAATATTTTTTTTTGACTCCCCCCAACTGCATCAATATAAGAGCTCAACCATTTGGATGGAAAGAACTAACAGTCTTATGAGAAGTAGTGAGAAAGTCAAAAAGGACTAAAATCTGTTCCATTAAGGGAGCAGTAGCAGAAACACAAGATAATGGTAAGAGGAAGATTTTAAGCCATTTAACATCGAAGTTAGGGGGTTCAAGGTTCTTGAGACGTTTTACAGAAATGTTAATGTTTATATAAGCACAGACTCTACCATTCAGTTTGAAATTGTAAAAAATTATAGCTGGAGATAGTAAGTTTATTTGAGAAAGGTTCACTGGATCTCAGACAGTAATAGAATATTAGGTTGAGTGTTATGGAGGTAATGATATTCCAGAGATTCATGATTATTTGAGAAAGGTTCCCTGGGTTTCAGACAGTAATAGAATATTAGGTTGAGTGTTATGGAGGTGGTGATATTCCAGAGATTCATGATTAGAACACAGGCCAGGGACGTTGGCTAAGTCAATAGAAAACACCCTCCCGGTGGTGTGGCTGCTGGTGTAACTGTACGTTAAAAGTTTTTTTTTTATCTTGGTAAAATAATACTTTTACTAAATTATTAATATATATATATATATATATATATATATATATAATATATATATATATATATATATAATTATAGATATTATATATTATTATATATAATAATATTATATAATATATATTATATATATTAATTTAATTTATTTTGAATACTTACTCTTTACAAAGAGTAGTAGCAGGAAATTGTGGCAAAATGTATTCTCATCGAATATCTCCACAAAAGAAAAAGAACTGAAAACTGATAAGTTTTCTATTTCTGAAAGTGATGTTAAATATGCATTTTTTTTTACTAATTCATAAAAAATATTAAAATTTAAAAAATTTTCTGTTAATTTTAAAAAAAAATATCGAAAAGGGGTCATCCATTTTCAGTTTTTAAGAAAAATAATGCTTTTTTTTTCTAAATTAACACAAAAATAATTTTGTACTAGTAATTTTACATCCTAAAAATCCTATAAGTTTAATATTTAATGTAGTAATAGAAGGTAAAAAGATGTTTTTATGAAAAATTTTAAAATTGTAGTTATAAAACTAGAAAAGTAATCATCAAAAATGGTTTCCGAAAGGCTAGGCATATTTTCAAAAATGTTAACTTCACTATCTAATGCTACGCGCATTCTAAAAATATGAAATATGCAAAGGTAGGCTCCAAGATGTTCCATATTATCAATTAATTTCAACCTAGCTCTGACCATTTTCCATATTTTACCAATTTTAGAAAAAGATAGGTGGCCTATATCTGGCCAAAAGGCTAGTGTTATATAGATGAAATTTGGCAACATAGTTATTAATTATATTGTTAACTGTCATAATTGTTATTGTCCTGTCGTTAGAAATTGTAAATTTATTAAAAGGGGGTTGGAAGTTAAGCCTATTTTTAAAAACACTAACATCATTTACTAACGCTACTGTAGGTCACAAGAATATATAAAACCACTGTTTATTTCAACCTCCTAAATACTTTACGAGTAATCGGCAAAAACCTTTTCAAAAAATTAAACCCATCCTTAAAAATGTTAACTTCAGTTTCTAACGGTACGTTCAACCTAAATATATGAAACTTGCATGAAAGGTAAATAAATAACATTTTTTATTTCAGCAAGCAATTTCATCGATGAAACTAAAAAAAAAAAATTATTTTATTCTAATATTTATTAATAACACCTTATATATTAGTATAATCTTGGGTCTGGCAGCGTACGCTCTTATTAACCTTCCATTTCTGCAGTAGTGCGTGAGCAAGATTTACCAAATAGTTTTTTTTATTATGCTCTGGAGAAAATGTTAATTTTTCCTTTTATTTCCTTTTTAGAGGGTTCGAACCGACGGAGGGACAGAGGGGGCGAAGTCCCCCCCGTCGTCCCCCGGTAGGCCAAGAAACCCCGACTCTGTCCATCTTCGTGGTTTACCCTATGGATATCTTATAGTTAAAAAAAATCGACATTTGGCAACTTTAACATTCCCTCGAAGCGCTAGAGCTCCTTCGTTCTTCTCAAAAGGTGTTCATTATCATACAGATTTTCAAACATTTTTTAACAATTTTAAATTTTTCAAAAGCGTTATTTTTTTTTTTTTTTATTTCATGGATAAAAATGTCTCCTGATTAATAAATTTTTATTTATATTTTTCCTTGGTAGCTGTTTATAGTTTTTTACATGGCATGGTTGCTTTCGAAGGCTGGACCATACTAAATAATAATATATATATATATATATATATATATAGTATATATATTATATATACTATTATATAAAATACTATATATATATGGCAAAATTTGCAAAAAACTGTACTGTAACTAGTGAGATATAGTCAACCACCGTTCACAAGCTTGGAGTTCTTTTAAGAACTATAGTATAGAATATAGATGGTTAAAAATGGAAAAATTATTTAGGTTTAAGTAGGTTAGGTTAGGTTAGGTTAAGTTAGGGTACCAAAAATTTAATGTATTAGTTTCTACACAATTTGCCTATATATATAATATATATATATATATATATATATATATATATATATATATATATATATATATATATATATATATATATAATATATATATATTTTTACAGTTGTCACCACCACTCACGGGCAGAGCCCCCCTATTCAAGGAGGGGGGTTAAATATCATATATTATATATATTATATATATATATATATATTATATATATATATAAATATATATATATATTATATATATTATATATTATATATATATATATATATATATATATATATATATATATATATTCACTGTTAATTTCAACGTTCTAGCTCTTACTGTTCTCTTCGTTTGACCTTTTTTAGAAAATGGTAGGTGGTAATTTTTTTGGAAAAATGTTAAACTCCCCTTTCCTTATCTATCACCCATTACCAAAATCCCAGTCCTTCTACAGTACATTGATAGTGAGATCATTACGGCAACAGTATGTCGCATCAAGATGAATCACTCATCCTCCAAACATAGACTATTAATTTATAGCCTACCCATTGTTTACAAACCTGAACGTCGTCGTCTCAGGGAAAGATTTTGAAACAGAAAAATGGTCTTTTAATCATAAAAATTATTGATAGTTCCATTAAATCAGCGGTTCCCAACCTTTTTGAGGCTATTACCCATAAAGCGGGTTAGATATTAGCAAATACCCCCAGAAAAGTTTAGTTTAAAAAACAAATTAGCTATTAGCTACTGCACTTTTTTCTTTAAATTATTAAAAATAAATATTACTTTTTAAATTAATTTTAATAATTCAAACAAAGAAAACACCTATTTTGTAGCAATTTATTATTATTAAATCAAGAAGTAATGTGAGTCAATGAGACGGTTGATATTGCTTAGCTCTAACAATTTGTTTAATATTTGGTGCAGTTTCGGTCAATGCACATCGTAAGTCGTGCTCCAAGTTCAATCGGTTCCTTGCTTTTGTTTTCATTGTCACATCCACTTTCACACCTGTAAGTTGTGGCGAATGGGATCAGTATTTTCAAGGCTTTTTCTGATAATAATGGATACTCGCCACCAATCTTTCGCCAAAATGTTGCTAGTTGTGTGTTTTCGAAATCTTTTTTCAGCGTGTTGTCTTCGCGAAGTCCAAGGAATTGTGCTTTGGCTTCAATTTCAGTATCTGGAAATATTCCCTCATCCACTAAAAAGGGTCTTAGCACCCAAGCATTTACTTAGCGATTTTCCAAAATCGAGGAAATATTTGCTGATAAAATGTACTACTGATGACAATGTTGGAGAGTGTTATTTTGATTGATGAATGAGCATTTTTCATTTTCCGTCGAGCACAATTGTTAGTTCTGGGATCGAAACGTCCTCAGCTCCAGCTCGGCCTTGATAAAGGTGCAATTTGCGAAGAAAACTGCAACTTTATCTTG
>JABUQX010004834.1:62500-97500 GCA_015478945.1 Trachelipus rathkii
GATGGCACTTTGCAGGTGAATGAAGCGAAGGAGGCTTTAATTTCGTGTGTATCCGAAACGGATCATTCAGCTAAACAAAAGGGGAAACAAAGAGGAAATTGAAAGGCAGATTCTATTATTAGCTTAAGGGCTTATCAAAGGTACTAGATTAAATTGTATTAATGCTTTATCTTTTATATTAAATATTTATTTTTATATTTTTCGAGAGAGAGAGAGAGATGATTTGGACTATTCATTCCTTCTTTTGTGATACCTTGGTAGTATTGCTGCTTCTCTTTACATAAATTTATATTTGAATTTAAATTTCAAGAATTATGCAGTGGTGGAGTAATAAAAAAAAATTTCTAAAATCGTTTCTGGTTATAGGAAAGCAAAAATTGGCTGTATTGTTTTCGTGTCTCACCATACAGCCAAAAAAACAGCGGGGGGGGGGGGGAACATATGTTCTCACTTATATATGAAAAAAAAATGTTTTTTTTTTTTACACGAAGGTAAATAAACAAATGAAGAACTTACATACATTCAACTCGGTTTAAAAAAAAATAAAAGAATAATAATAATTAAATTAAATATGAATATTCTTTCTAGAAGCCTATTTTTTTTTTTTTTTTTTTTTAAATAAAAACTCATGTTTCAGTTTCTTTCATAATTTATTAATTTCAGTATATATTAACTTGCCTCATAGCTTTGTTTCCTTTTCTACATTTTGCCGTTGTCATATATATATATATATATATATATATATATATATATAATATATATATATATATATATATATATAATATATATATATATATATATATATATATATATATATATATATATATATCTATAATATTTTGTCTATATATATTAGATTATATAATAAAGGTACTATCTGTATACAATATATATATGATAATTATATTTTTAATTTATATACATATATATATATATATATATATATATATATATATATATATATAGTCAATATCCTATATTACTATTACACACAGAGTCGTGTCAAATAATATTTTTTATTACAGATTGCAACACTCGCGGGCAGGGCCCTTTTCAAGGAGGCGACAATAAATAGAATATATGAAACCCACTTAACCCCAAACATGGTCTTCAAAGAGAGAGAGAAAAATTAAATACGGCACGAAAAACAAAATGGCAACGAGTTCCACAGACACAAAGTTGCTGGAAAGCTAGACACCACAACAAGCGAGTCAGGAGTTTTCAATCAACACGTAAAATTCATGCGAAAGCAAGGTACTCCTTGTGCTATGCCAGAGGTCAATATCGTTGAGTTCCTGCCGTTATAGTGCCTATAGAAAGAGATAGTGCACCAACGTCATGTGGTAGAGATAGTGGGTCAAGGTAGTTAGAAAGTAGGGGACAATTTATTAGTCTCTTAGACTCAACCCTGTCCAAAAAATAGGTGGAGACTAGTAGTCTAAACAAGGGCGGATAAGGCCCTTATGTAACTAAAGTAGCTGTGCAAAAGAAAAAAGTTCTCTTCAGCCTGAAAAACTCCCGGCTTCTTTGAGGCCACCTTAGCAACTGTTGTGATATAAGGATCCCCAAACAATTTGTTGTTTATGTTCAGACCAAGGATGTTTATGTTTTTCACAAGTGAGAGGTGAGATCCGTCGAAGGAGATAGAAAATTTGGGAAGCGTGTTTGAGAGGGAAATGTAAACAAGTTGAGTTTTTAAAGCATTGAATTTCACAAGGTTTCTTTGACCCCACCGGGAAATCTCATTCAGATACGCAAGAATAGAATCGGAAAGATGTAGACGAAAGACAATTCTAGATGCAAAAGAGGGAGCAGATTTGAAGGAGAGTTGAGACGTCGGCGTGTGATTAAATAGAGTTAGACATGCAGCTTAAGAGATCGTTGATGAAAAAGTAAGAATAAAGATGGAGATAGAACAGAGCCTTGAGGAATACCACAATTAACAGGAAAGGAGGAAGAGGTCATTCCTTCAATGAGTGCTGATATGAAAAAAAACAGAAAAAAATTTGACAAGAGTAGACAAATAGAAGGAGGAAAGGGGACAGGAGCCATCTCAGAAGCACACACGCTCAAAATATGGGAGGAATGTCCTCCGGACTACTGATGTTCAATGATCTCTGGTTCTCATGCACCTGATCATGTGTAATCACAAGTTGAGACGGTGGAAGCCTGAGAAGAGAAAGAGTAGGAGAAATGATGCCAGAATCGTTCAAGGTGGAATTAAATATAAAAAGGAGGCCTGAGAGATTGGCCTTTTCAGAAGGAGAGTTGGCTATAGATTCCTCAGAACGAATAAGAGAATGAATAGCAGATTTTCAAAAGTTTTTATAGAAGTTTTTGTCAAGAAATCAGAAATCTTTATCAGAATAGAACCAAAGAGGTTAACACACTTTCTTTTAGTAAAAGTGCGCTTAGCCTGTCAAATAATATCACTGCAACGATTCCAAGCAGAAAGAAAATTAGTAAGAGTAATAGAAGAACAAAAGGTTTTTCATGCCCGATACGCGATGTCTCTCATGAATGGCACAAGAACAGATTCCATCGAACCATGAATTTTGGAAACAAAAAAATTTAGCTAAAGATGGAACATACCTCAACATCCCATCTGTGATTATGGCTCAAACCTATTCAGCAGTTACCGAAGCGTCTGTCGAGTCAAAATAGGATTCATTCCAGGAATAGTTAGCAAAGAAGCGACGCAATCCCCCCCCCCAATTAGCCCGAGGAAAGAGCCATAAAATACGGTTAGATCATGATGGAGCTGCTGGACCTAAAGTATTATAAGTAAGAGCTACGTGATTGTGGTCATAAAATGGTGTACGTATATAGAGGAGCAGTGGTGAATATAAGTGAAGCTTGTTCAAGAATTGTATAGTTCGATGTGGGATATGTGTAGGTTCCTTAATTAGCTGTTCCAGATCATTTCAGAATTTTTTTTTTGAACTCCCTACCTGTATCAGTATAAGAGCTCAACCATTTAGATGGAACGAACTAACAATCTTGTGAGAAGTAGTAAGAAAGCCAAAAAGTATTAAAATCTGTTCCATTAAGGAAGCAGTAGCTGAAACACAAGAAAATAGTAGTAGTAGGGAGGAAGATTTTATTAAGCCATAGAACATCGAAGTTAGGGGATTCAAGGTTCTTGAGACGTGTTACAAAAGTGTTAATGTTTATATAAACACAGACTATACCATTCAGTTTGAAATTGCAAAATAAGTTATAGTTGCAGATAGTAAATTTATTTGAGAAAGGCTTCTTGACCAGCTGTGTCTCAGACAGTAAAAAAATATTCGGTTGAGTGTTATGGAGGTGATATTCCACAGATTCATGTATAGAACGCATGCCAAGGACGTTCTTCAAGTCAATAGGGAATACCAGCCCGGTGGCGAGGCTACTGGTGTAATTGTAAGTTAAAAAGTATTTTTTTCTTAGTAAAATAATATTTTTACAAAGTTATTACAAAATACAAACATATATATATATATTATATATATATATATATATATATATATATATATATTATATTATTATTTATATATATATATATATATATATTAATATATTATATATATATATAATATATATATATATATATATAATAATATAATAATATATATATATATTTATATATATTATATATAAATATATATATATATATATATTATATATATATATATACTATATATATATATTATATATATATATTATATAATTTATTTTGAGTATTTACGATTTAAATCATAATCATTGATCAAAATAACGGAATTTTTACCAAAATGGTAATATGTTAATAATTTAATAGGCAATTAATTGTTCAAATAAAATTAAGAGATAAATTTCTTTAAAATGCCCATTAATGGTTTGTGAATCTTTCAAGTTTCTCAATTTTTATTATATATTACTTAATGTTTTTCAATAGGGAAATGAAATACAATATATTAAATTCTTTAAAAAAAATTTGTACTACTTAAACATTAAAAATTTATAACCGTTTGTTAAAAAATATGTATATATACTTTTCACGAAAAAATATTTACATGCAAAGAAATTACAAAAATTTATTGAGACAAAAATAAAAAAATAAAAGTTTTAATTATAAATTAATCCTTTACAATTCCTTGAAATTGATATTGCAGAAGTAACAAATAAGTCATTATTTCAACAGTTTACATTCTCATTCTTATTTTCTAATATTGAAACTATCTTTGTAAGGAGCTCTTCATGTTTTTGCAATCTCTTATCTAAGTTCTTAAATAACTCAACCAATTAATTTTATGTGTCTGTTTGTTTCTCTAATATTTCGTTTTTATTTTTTAGCTGATCTAAAAGTTCTTGGTCAACTTTTTCTCTATGTACAATATGAGATCGATAAGCATTAGTTTTTTCCTTCTCTACTTGAAGACTTTCTTTATTTATAGTTACTAAATCTGATATGGTCTTTTGAACTTCTTTCATTCGTGTTGGGGGTCGAATATGCCGTTCTTTCCTTTTGATTGCTGGCTCATGTATTACTTCTTCTGTATCAGAAGCACCTTTTAAATACAATACGAAATTTAATATATATATATATATATATATATATATATATATATATATATATATAATATATATATATATATATATATATAATATAATATATATATATATATATATATATATATATATATATATATATATATATATATATATATATATATATATATTAAAAAAATATAATATTAAATTATAAAATATATAAAATATATATCTATATATATAATAACAATATATAATATAGTATATAATATATAATAATATATATTATATATATATATATATATATAATAGAGAACACCCGCCCTGTGGTGAGGCTGCTGGTGTAACTAAGTTAAAAAGTTTTTTTTTTTTTTATCTTAATAAGATAATATTTTTACGAAGTAATTGCAAAATACAAAAAATAAATTAATTAATTTAATTTATTTTGAATACTTACGATTTACTAACACAGTAGTAGCAGGAGATTGTGGCAAAATGTATTCCTCATCGACCACCTCCTCAAAAGGGAAACAACTGAAAACTGTTGTTTTCTATTTCTGAAAAGATGTTAAAAATTTTTCTTAAATTATTAAAAAAAAAAAAAAAGTTTCGCTAATTTTCAATTTTCAGCAAAAAAAAATATGCATTTTTTTTTACTAATACATAAAAAAATAATAAAATAAAAAAAAATTTTTTTACTTTAAAAAGAAAAAAAATACGAAATTATTTTTTTACTAAATGCAAAATTAAAAATAATGATCATACATATTTTATATTTAATATAGTAATGGAAGGTAAGAGTTTTCATGAAAAATTTTAAAATACTAGCTATAAAACTAGAAAAGTAATCATCAAAAATGTTTTCGAAAAGTTAGGCCTATTTTTAAAAATTGTTAACTTTAGTTTCTAACGCTACGCTCATTCTAAAAATATGAAATATACAGAAAAGGTAGGTTCTAAGACGTTCCATAACCACAATTAATTTTAACCTAGCTCTTACAGTTTTCCATATTTTACCTATTTTAGAAAATGATAGGTGACCTATATCTGGCCAATCAGCTAGAGTTAGAAAGATGAAATTTGGCATCATAGTTATTAATTATATTGTTAACCAACTCCTGTCGTTATAAATTGAAAATTTGTTAAAGGAGCGTTGGAACTTAAGCCTATTTTTAAAAATATTAACATCATGTACTAACGCTAAATGAAACATACAGGAAAGATTGGCTAAAAGAAAATATATAACCACTGTCAATTTCACCCTTCTATCTTAAATACTTTTCGAATAATCAGTAAAAACTTTTCTAAAATTAAGCCTATCTTTAAATATGTTAACTTCAGTTTCTAACGCTACGCTCAACCTAAAAATATGAAACTTTCATGAAACGTAGGCCATAAAAATATATATCTTCACTGTTAATCTCGACCTTCTAGCTCTTACTGTTCTCTGCTTTTGATATATTTTAGAAAATGGTACGTGGCCATTTTATTGGCAAAATGTTAAACTCCTCTTTCCTTATCTATCGGCCATTACCTCTAAATTATCAAAAATCCCATCCTTCTACACATTGATAGTGATATCATTACGACAACAGTATGTCGCATCAAGATGAATCACTCATCCTCCGAACACAGACTGTAAATTTATAGCCTACTCATTGTTTATAAACCTGAGCTCGTCTCCGGGAAAGATTTTGTAAAAAAAAATAAATGTTCTTTTAATCGCGTAAAAATTATTGATAGTTTTATTAAATACATTTGGTTGGCTAAGCGCTCTACCAATCAGTAAAGCTACCATCATCATTCGTACGAATCCATCGAAATTCGGAAATTGCAACCATTGTCTTCCAATAATAAGTATGCGTGACAGTATTAACTCTTCTAAATTTGAGTTCAGGTTGAAATTCTTCTTATCCGAGACTCTCTAATCGAAAAAGCGAAATGAATTCGTAGCTTAAAAAATAATGAAAATGATTCGTATCTTGAAACTATTCATTTATTTTGGAATAATTTGTATATATATGCAGGGTAGTTCGTAAGCCGATGACCTACACTTATATATATATATATTATATATTATATAATATAATATATATATATATATATATATACACTAGTTTATTATATAGATGCTATATTTACAGCAAAAGTTACCGAAAACAAGATATCTTAAAGATATATATATATATATATATATAAGGTAAACTAAAGAAGTTCCCGCAATATCTTGAAAACTTAGATAGGTACAAGAAAACTGATAACAAATGGATCAGCGTATTAAATTTGTATGGAAAATGAAATTTTTTTTTTTTATATCCGAAACTACGATATGTATAAGAAAACCAATAACATATTTAGAATCAGCGTATGAAATATGTATGAAAAAAAGATTTTTTTTTTTTTAACTAAAAAGAATACCCCAGGGTAAACCGCAAAGTTGCAAAGTGTCGGGGTCTCTCGGCCTCCTGGGGGACAACGGGGTAGGACTATTTCCCCCCTCCGTTGAGGGTCTCGTCTCCGGAACCCCCACTCTTTTGGTATTTGGGTGCGCGGGGGTTCCTCCGCCCCCCCTACGGGTATGGAAAACGTCCCCCCTCTGTCCCACGTCGGCTCGAGCCCCCTTAAAAAATTATACGCTGATCTCCAATATGTTATTAGTTTCTTCTACCTATCGTAGTTTTGGAGATATAAAAAAAATGATTTTTTTTCATTTTCCATACAAATTCCATACGCTGAATCCGTAATATGTTTATCAGTTTTCTGTGTACCTATCTTAGTTTTCGAGATATCATGCGGGTAACTTCTATAAGTTTGGCATATATATATTATAATATATATATATATAATATATATATATTATATATATATATATATATATATATATATATATATAATATATATATATATATATATATATATATATATATATATATATATATATATTGGTTGCCAACTTACGGGCAGGGCCCTTTTCATGGAGGGGCAAATTTTATAATATATTATATAAATGTATATATATATATATATATATAATATATATATATATATATATATATATATATATATATATATATATATATATATAGAGAGAGAGAGAGAGAGAGAGAGAGAGAGAGAGAGAGAGAGAGAGAGAGAGAGAGAGAGTTCGTCATTTTGGTTTATTGATACTAACAAAGGAGCTAACTTTTAAACACTATTACTACTTCTTCTCTGCCAAGCTGTTAAAGCTTGAACTAATTTTAATTAACTTTCCTACTTTAAATAGTTTGATATTTCCTTTATGTTCAAACTTTCTAAAACCTTCTCACAGAAGGTTTAGAACGCACAAGATTTTATGTTCTCCATTTATTTATATTAATTCACATTATCATAAGAACAAGGATAACAGTTTTATTTGTAAATCTTTGAAAGTAGATTCGCTTCCAAATGCATATATAGTTTAAGTGATGAAAATCTACGAGCGATAATCTTCGAAAATTAGATTTACATATGAATTTATAGTTAGATTATCCAAGTACTTTCGATTCTTCTGTATGTTCGTCGGTGCGTTCTCCTTCCTTCCTTCTCAGCGTGTTTGAAGCCAAAGAGTTGTATCGGAGTGAAAGGCCGTCAACAAATTAATCTCTTTTAAGTTCGAAGAAGAGTAAGTGTTTGATGGCACTTTGAAGGCGAATGAAGCGAAGGAGGCTTTAATTTCGTGTGTATCCGAAACGGATCATTCAGCTAAACAAAAGAGGAAACAAAGAGGAAATTGAAAGGCAGATTCTATTATTAGCTTAAGGGCTTTTCAAAGGTACTAGATTAAATTGTATTAATGATTTATCTTTTAGATTAAATATTTATTTTTATATTTTTCGAGAGAGAGAGAGAGAGAGAGAGAGAGAGAGAGAGAAGAGAGAGAGAGAGAGAGAGAGAGAGAGAGAGAGAGAGAGAGAGAGAGAGAGATGATTTGGACTATTCATTCGTTCTTTTGTGATACCTTGGTAGTATTGCTGCTTCTCTTTATCGCATGAGTCGGCATACATAAATTTATATTTTAACATGGTTTCATGTAACACTGGAAAGTTGTGGAAGGTAATAAAAAAGTTGTTTTAAAATTCGTTTCTGGGTATAGGAAAGCAAAATTGGCTGTATTGTTTCTGTCTCACATACAGCCAAATAACAGCATACGGGGGGGGGGAACTATATGTTCTCACTAATATATGAAAAAAAATTTTTTTTTTTACACGAAGGTAAATAAACAAAGGAAGAACTTACTCAACATCAGTTTAAAAAAAATAAAAGAATAATAATAATTAAAATAGATATGAATACTCTTTCTAGAGCTTTGTTTTTTTTTTTAATGAAACTCATGTTTCAGTTTCTTTCATAATTTATTAATTTCAATTTATATTAACTTGCCTCATAGCTTTGTTTCCTTCTCTACACTTTACAGTTGTCATATATATATATATATATATATATATAATATTATATATATATATATAATATATATATTATATATATTATATATTATTATTATATAATATATATATATATATATATATATATATATATATATAGAGAGAGAGAGAGAGAGAGAGAGAGAGAGAGAGAGAGGTCAGTACTCCTATATTACTCTTACACACAGAGTCGTGTCAAATAATATTTTTTATTACAGATTTCCACCACTCACGGGAAGGGCTCTTTTCAAGGAGGCGACAATAAATAAAATATAGGAAACCCACTCAAACCCAAACATTGTCTTCAGAGAGAGAGAGAGAGAAATTAAATAGCACGAAAAACAAAATAGCAACGAGTTCCACGGGAACTTGGGAAGTTGCTGGGAAATGAGGCACCAATACGAGCGAGTCTGGAGTTTTCAATCCTCATGAAAAATTCATACGAGAGCAAGGAACTTCTTGTGGTATGCGAGAGGTCAATATGCTCGAGCACCTGCCGTTATAGTACCTATAGAAAGAGATAATGAGCCAATGTCTAATGGTAAAGATAGAAGGTTAAGGTAGTTAGAAAGTAGGGGAAAATTTATTAGTCTCTTAGCATTAGACTCAACTTTAACCAAAGGAATGATGGAGAACAGTAGTTCAAACAAGGGCAAATAAACCCTTATATAACGAGTGGCTGTGCAGAAGCAAAACAATTCCCTTCAGCCTGAACAACTCCCAGCTTCTGTGAGGCCACCTTAGCAACTGTTGTGATATGAGGATTCCAAGACAATTTGTTTGTTTATGTTCAGACCAAGAATGTTTATGTTGTTCACAGGTGAGAAGTTAGAGCCGTCGAAGAAGATAGGAAATTTGGGAAGCGTGTTTGAGGGAAATGTGAACAAGTTGAGTTTTTAAAGCATTGAATTTCACAAAGTTGCTTTGACCCCTTCGGGAAATCCCATTCAGATATGCGAGATTAAAATCGGAAAGATTTAGAAGAGACAATTCTAGATGCAAAAGAGGTAGCATATTTAAAGGAGAGTTGAGTCGTCGGCGTAAGAATGAATAGAGTTAGAAATACAGGTGAAGAGATCGCTGATGAAAAGTAAGAATAAAGTTGGAGATAGAACAGTACCTTGAGAAATACCACAATTAACAGGAAAGGAGGAAGAGGTCACTCCATCAATGAGTGCTGATATGGAACGATCAGAAAAGATAATTTGAAAAGAGTAAACAACGAGAAGGAAACCCAAAGGGAAAGTGCTTAGGGAGCAGTGATGAGTGCTATACTCGGTCAAGCATGTCAAGCATCATCATACAAGACCCCTTAGTCCCGGAGGGCAAAATCATAAGTCGGTGATGTACGAAAACATGTCACCAGTTGACCTTCAGCGTCGAAAACCATACTGATAATTTGAATGTAGGGAATGAGACTCCAGGTAATTCAGGAAAAGATTGTTAAGGAGAGTTTCAAAGATTTTAAATAGAATACAAGTGAGAACTGTAGAGGGATAATTAGAAAGATCAGAGGGGCACCCCTTTTTCGGAATAGGCTGAAAATATGCGCGCTTTCAGCATTTAAAAAAAGTATTAGTATTAAGGCATAGAGAGTATAGTTGAACAAGAACAAGCGCCATCTCAGAAGCACACTTCCTCAGAAGACGTGAGAAATGCTTTCCGGACCACTGATGTTCAATGATCTCAAGTTTTCATGCACCTGATCATGTGTAATCGCAAGTAGAGACGTGGGAAACCTGAGAGGAGAAAGGATGCCAGAATCGCTCAGGGTGAATTAAATATAAAAAGGAGGCCTAAGAGAATAGCTTTTTCAGAAGAAGAGTTGGCTATAGATCCGTCAGATGTTTTTGTCAAGAACCCAAAAATCTTTATCAGTAGGAGAACCAGTTAACACACTTTTATTTAGTAAAATTGCGATTAGCCTATCGAATAATATCACTGCAACGATTCCAAGCAGAATGAAAATTAGTAAGAGTAAAAGGAGAACAAAAGGTTTTTCATGCCCGATACGCTGTCTCTCTCATGAATCGCACAAGAAAAGATTCCATCGAATCATGAATTTTGGGGACTAAAAGATATAGTTAATGATGGAACGAACCTCTTGATCCCATAGGTGATTATGACTCCTACCTATTCAGGAGTTACCGAAGTGTCTTTCGAGTCAAAACAAGATTCATTACAAGAGTAGTTAGCAAAGAAGCGACGCAATGCCCCCCCCCCAAATTAGCCCGATTAAAGAGCCAGAAAATACGGTTAGGTCATAGTAGAGCTGCTGGAGCTAAAGAATTATAAGTATGGGTTACGTGATTGTGGTTAGGAAATGGTGTACGTATAAAGAGAGGGTATAGTGGTGAAATATAGGTCAAGTAAGAATTGGTTAGTTCGATGTGGGATATGTGTAAGTTCCTTAATTAACTGTTCCAGATCGTTGAGAATAATTTTTTTTACTCCCCACCTGCATCAGTATAAGAGCTCAAACATTTAATGGAAAGAACTAACAGTCTTATGAGAAGTAGTAAGAAAGTCAAAAAGGACTAAAATCTGTTGCATTAAGGGAGAAGTAGCACAAACACAAGATAATGGTAGTTGTAGGGAGGAAGATTTTAAGTCATAGAACATCGAAGTTAGGAGATTCAAATTTCTTGGGACGTCTTACAGAAGTGTTATTGTTTATATAAACGCAGACTATACCATTCAGTTTAAAATTGTAAAACAAGTTATAGTTGGAGATAGTATGTTTATTTGAGAAAGGTTTCCTGACTACCTGGATCTCAGACAGTAATAAAATATTAGGTTGTGTGTTATGGAGGTGATATTTCATAGATTCATGATTAGAACGCAGGATAAGGACGTTGGCTAACTCAATAGAGAATACCCGCCCTGTGGTGAGGCTGCTGGTGTAACTGTAAGTTAAAAAGTTTTTTTTTATCTTACTAAAATAATATTTTTACGAAGTAATTACGAAATACAAAAATACATATATAAATTAATTAATTTAATTTATTTTGAATACGTACGAGTTACTAACACAGTAGTAGCAGGAGATGGTGGCAAAATGTATTCCTCATCGACCACCTCCTCAAAAGGGAAACAACTGAAAACTGTCAAGTTTTCTATTTCTGAAAAGATGTTAAAAAAAGAAAAAAAATTTTTTTTTTTTTAAAGGGTCCGCTAATTTTCAATTTTCAGCAAAAAAAAATATGCATTTTTTTTATTATTACATAAAAAATAAAATTTAAAATCACTTTAAAAAGAAAAAAAAATACGAAAAGTGGGTCCCCCCATTTTCAGATTAGCAAAATATATGCATTTTTTTACTAAATACAAAATTAAAAATAATGATCATAAAAATTTTATATTTAATATAATTATAGAAGGTAAGAGTTTTTATGAAAAATTTTAAAATCCTAGCTATAAAACTAGAAAAGTAATCAAAAATGTTTTCGAAAAGTTAGGACTATTTTTAAAAATTGTTAACTTGAGTTTCTATCGCTACGCTCATTCTAAAAATATGAAATATACAGAAAAGGTAGGCTCTAAGACGTTCCCTAACTACAATTAATTTTAACCTAGCTCTTACAGTTTTCCATATTTTAGAAAAAGATAGGTGGCCTATATCTGGCCAAACGGCTAGAGTAAGAAAGATGAAATTTGGCATCATAGTTATTAATTATATTGTTAACCAACTTCTGTCGTTATAAATTGAAAGTTTGTTAAAGGAGGGTGGAACTTAAGCATAATTTTAAAAATATTAACATCATGTACTAACGCTACTCTGAGCCTAAAGTTATGAAACATGCAGGAAAGATTGGTGAAAAAGAAGATATATAACCACTGTCAATTTCACCCTTCTATCTTAAATACTTTTCGAGTAATCAGCAAAAATAAACTTTTCAAAAATTAAGCCTATCTTTAAATATGTTAACTTCAGTTTTTAGCGCTACGCTCAACCTAAAAATATGAAACTTGCATGAAAATAGGACATAAAAATATATATCTTCACTGTTAATTTCGACCTTCTATCTCTTACTGTTCTCCGCATTTGACCTATTTTAGAAAATGGTAGGTGGCCATTTTATTGGCAAAATGTTAAACTCCCCTTTCCTTATCTATCGGTCATTACCTCTAAGCTACCAAAAATCCCAGTCCTTCAACACACTGATAGTGATATCATTACGACAACAGTATGTCGCATCAAGATGAATCACTCATCCTCCGAACACAGACTATAAATTTATAGCCTACCTATTGTTTATAAACCTGAGCTCGTCTTCAGGAAAGATTTTGTAACACAAAAATAAATGTTCTTTTAAGCGTGTAAAAATTATTGATAGTTTAATTAAATAAGATTTTGTAACACAAAAATAAATGTTTTTTTAAGCGTGTAAAAATTATTGATAGCTTAATTAAATACATTTGATTGGCTAAGCGCTCTACCAATCAGTAAAGCTACCATCATCATTCGTACGAATCCATCGACATTCGGAAATTGCAACCATTGTCTTCCAATAATAAGTATGCATGACAGTATTAAGTCTTCTAAAATTGAGTTGTTTGAAATTCTTTTGATTCGAGACTCTTTAATCAAAAAAGCGAAATGAATTGGTAGCTTAACCAATAATGAAAATGATTCGTATTTTGAAACTAAACATTTATTTTGGAATAATTTGTATATATGCAGGGTAGTTCGTAAACCGACGACCTACAATATATATATATATATATATATATAATATATTTAGAAATTACAATCTAATCAAAATAAATAATATATATATATATATTATATATATATATATATATATATATATTATATATATATATATTATATATATATATATACATATATATATATATATATATTATATTGCGTGCCACCATACGGGCAGGGCCCTTTTCATGGAAGGGCAATTATATATATATATATATATATATATATATATATATATAATATATATATATATATATTATATATCCATATTATATATGCATATACAATTTATTACTATAGAGACTATATGAGAATTTCATGTAGGACAATTAATCAAATTAAAATATTTATTTAATTAGATTTATTAATTTATCTGTTAATCGTAATTTCATTAGGAGCTATTCCGTTTGAAAATTTTCCACCCCCTCCATCATATATTCTGTTTTTGTTTTTTTTTTAAACGTTTTCGGATTACAAAGATTTAATATTTATTCACAAACTATTATTAATATTATATAAGAACATCAAAAGTCAAAATCCGATTAAAAAAAAAATAATAATAATTACTGAATAACAAAGTACATTCTAAAACTGTTCTTAAAAAAGATTGAGAGGGGAAATTTTTTGAAAATGCCATACGATTAACAAAATCAGATTGAAGACACGGGAACGAAGAATTTGGGAAGTTTCGTTATTCTATTCATTAATTTATTTTATCATATTTAACACGTAATTAACCTTAACTGTAGTCACATGTTAATATTCCAAATTTTTTTATTACCTATTTTAATGATTTTAAACCAAAAACCTTATTAATATAAAACATTGAAACATGATATTGGCGTTTTTTTGTGAAATTTCGCTCATTCTCCATAAGCATCTTTCATTCGACATCATTTTAAAATTGGAGTTGGCTTTTGAGAATAGCGGTGCGCAAGTTCGTTTAAGTGTGGGAAAATTTATTCTGAAAATAAGTTGATAACAAAAATATACACAATGTTTTTTTGCGTTGTGTTGTGGAAATTATTTACAAATAATTTAAGATTTGGCGTACCTTTTCTTTTATACCGTTTGAATTCTGAAGTTAGAACTTTTATTTGGCATGATTTATTAATCTTGAAGGCTTGTGTTGTGTGTGCGCGCCACGTGTTAGAAGATAACGAGACCTAATCTCCTTTCTAGACCAAGCTGAATGATAATAAATAGCTTAATCATTATAATGATTGTGATCACCATAATAATTAGTTGTAATAATAATAACTATATAAATAATTATAGTTTAAATAAAAATATTTTTATTAAAAAATAATTTTATAATAGTAGTAAGAATTATGAAAATTAATTTCTTATAATAGTATTGATAATATTATCAGAGTCGTTTACTTTTCATCAATATAATTTTAAAAATAAATTTTGTAATAATAAATATATACCTAAATAATAATAATAATAATAATATAATAATAATATAATTAATAATAATTTAAAAAATAATTAATAATAATAATTACAATAAAAATGATAATAATAATAATAATAATAATAATAATAATAATAATAATGAATAACAATAATAATAATAATAATATAATAATAATAAAATAATAATAATATATAATAATAATATAATAATTTTTTAATAATAATAAGAATTATAAATTAATTTTACTAAATTATAATAACAATAATAATTACAATAACAAAGATTTTAATCACGATAATTAAAAAAATAATTTTTTGCAAATAATTATCTTAATATTAAAAATTATATATACGTAATTATAATAATAATGATTGTAATAATAATAATTATTATTAATGATATAAATATTAATAAAAAAAAATAATAAAATTTTTAATGTATGATTTTTAAACATAATTAAAAATTTTAATAATAAAATAAATATTCTCATTAATTTTAATGATTTTTCACAGTTCCATAATAATTATAAACGAAATTAATCATTAATCATATTTACACTTAAGATTTCTGAAACTATGAACCATAATACTTTTACTAAATACTTATATAATAACAATAAATATTTTAATAATTATAATGATGATTAACATTAAAAATAAAAAGTTTTAATAATATATGTCTTTATAAAGTCAAAATTAAATTAAAAGATGAATATTATTGTGATAATATTTTTTTTTTTTTTTATTATCGACCATCTCAAGAAAAATAATAAATATCATAAATATAAATAATCATAATAGAAAGAAATTCAATAATATATTTTTTTTAATTTTTTTTGAAGCATCTTATTACGTTCGGCAAAAATCAATTTCCCTCTCGCATTTTTAAACTTAACATAATTAATGTAAATTTTGGCCATTTAACAAGAGGTCATATAATTTTTAAATATCGGATAAAATTTAATTGTATTTTTTTTTCGGCTTGGCAGACCTGATTAACTGCATGGTATATTAGATCCTATGGTATCGCAATAGTTATTTTAAGCTGCCCTGTAGACTTTCTGTGCCATTTTTATATTAGATTTCATTTTAAATGCATGGTAGATCTGACCCTAAATTTTTATTGTATATTTATTTTAAGCTACGCCCTGTAGAATTTTTGTGCTCATTTTTATATTAGTTTTTCATTTTAAACTGCATGGTAGATCTGAACTTAAGTTCATTGCATTTTTTTAGCTGCACTGTTATTTTAGAGTAAACTTTATCTATATCTTTCTTTTTTACCCACATTTTTTTTAACATTTCATTTTTTTTTGGAGATTTTTAAAATTATATGTAGTATTAGTCCTTGATTTTTTCTACATGATGAAGATAAGTTAAAGTGATTTTATGTTATATTTATTTTAATAATTTTCGCCTGCCACTTCCGATCTCTTAACGTATAGTTATATTTTCTTTTTTACTCCTCAGGCGTGGAATTAGGTGGTATATTTTAGCGTAAATAAAAATTCCGTTGCGATCCAATTTGGCCTTTAATTTAAATACCTACAAAGAGGTTATAAAACTGGCGACATTTCCGGTAACCTGAGGGCCTTTACCTTTCTGGGACTTTACCACCGCGCCAAGAATTGAATCGGCAGAAGAGCGATAGGTGAAGGTCGCATTTACGGTACGTAAGATATTCTTTATTCTTAACCTACACATACTCTTTCCAAAATGACAAACGGCACTGGTGATAACGTGGGCACATCTACGCCTGCACCTGCACCTCCACAGACCATCACAAAATAGTAAAGTGATGCCAATCTTAACTTCACCGTCCGGAGATATTCTATATGACGAAGAAAACACCTCCAAATCATAGAATGCAATTAAGGCATTTCCAGAAGACTGAGTGTAGTCCTCATCAGTCTCCTGCCTTCGAGCCAAACCATACCGCTCAAACCTCATATTACAATAGGAGAAGAGCCCTGACTTACTCTTCTCATTCTTATGGAGGATTTCCATACAATCAGGGTCCACCTGACGATCTACATTTTTCCGATTGGAACTCCAATTACCAAAATAAACGAAGAGCCAAGACAATCTTCACCCATTTTTCCAATCATGATGATTCCTCCCAAGAGTGGAGATTTCCCCAACCCTTAAGCAGTTATTGCACCGGTGATCGCCCGAGAGCTCACCAACAATTTCTTCACCAGGCTCACCGACAAGGTCAAGCCCCAAACTATGGAGGAAAACGAAGAGCACCTGACGCTCTCATACCTCCCCAACTGAGAAATTTTGAGAACTCCTTTGACAATTCGGAAGTCACGGAACCATTTTTCGAAAGGAGCCAGTCCAACTCTGCCTCCCACCAACAAATAAGCGATTTCCCTAGTGTTTCTCAACTAATACTCTCTCCTCCACCTCCTTCCTCCTATAATAAGTGTGTTAAAATTTGTGACGACTCATCCTCCGAGTCTAGTGAAAAAGCAGAGATAATTAATTTAGAAAAATATAGTGAAAATTTAGAAAAGCCTAGTGTTAATTTAGAAGGCATAAAAATAAAGAAGCAAAATATTTCATTTTTAAAATTAGGCAATTTTAATAAAAGTGTATACACCATAAGAGATGATAAGAATTCTCAAATACACCCCACGTTAGGTACACTAAATATAAAGAATTTTGTTCCGGATGATGTGAATATCCGAGGTTATGCCAATGTTAACATTGGCACTAACTTATTTAGCTTGCAAAACACATTTAGTACAACACAAGTGAATGGGCAACAAACCCATATTAAGAACTATGATACTACTGTAAATAAATGTGATAACGGTGATAGCACCCACATTTATCCGTCTACAAGTTTTGATAATTGGGCTAATGACCGATTAGCTCACCACCAGAGTGTTAAAAAGAAAATGGTGGGAAATAATGTGAATATTTTTAGGGAAAAACAGAGGGTTAACACTAATCCTAACACTTGTCCTGATACAAAAAACACATGTAATTTAAATGATGTTTTTCCTACACCATCTCCTCTCCCACATTTAGTAGATAGTATTCCTACTATGCTTACCTTACCTCCGCAACCTATGCCTAACATCCTGCCTACTCCTAATCCGATGCCTAACATCCTACCTACTCCTACCAATTTGCCTAATCCTATGCCTAACACCCTACCTACTCCTAACCTTATACCTAACATCCTACCTAATCCTATGCCTAACATCCTACCTACTCCTAATCCGATGCCTAACATCCTACCTACTCCTAATCCTATGCCTAACATCCTACCTACTCCTAATCCGATGCCTAACATCCTACCTACTCCTAATCCTATGCCTAACATCCTACTTACTCCTACCAATTTGCCTAAACCTATACCTAACATTCTCCCTACTTCTAACACTAGTCCTAACACTATGCTTACCACTACCATACCTACTCCTACCACTATGCCTAACCCCATACTTACTACCATACCTACTCCTACCACTATGCCTAACCCCATACTTACTACCATACCACTATAACTAACGCTATGTTTACTACTATAGCTACTCCTACCACTAGTCCTAACACTATGTTTACAACTATACCTACTCCTACCATTAGTCCTAACACTATGCCTAACTCTATGCTTACTACTGTAACTACGCCTAACATTTCCCAAAATGCTATACCTACGCCTAACAGCTTCCAAAATGTTTTACCTATAACTAACAGCTTCCAAAATGCTTTACCTACGCCTAACAGCTTCCAAAATGCTTTACCTACGCCTAACAGCTTCCAAAATGCTTTACCTACGCCTAACAGCTTCCAAAATGCTTTACCTACGCCTAACAGCTTCCAAAATGCTTTACCTACGCCTAACAACTTCCAGAATGCTATACCTACGCCTAACAATTTTCAAAGTACTATACCTAACCATTTTGAAAATACTATGCCTAATCATATTCCTATGCTTAACCATCCCCAAAGCACTATGCCTAACCCCCAACCTACGCCTAACATTAGTAGTTGTACAACTAATCCTAACAATCCTACGCCTACTGCTGACCTACTAAATCTTTTTGATCCTATTAATATACCTAAGGAACCTATGCACCCGGTGCAGGATACAATAACTTCCGATTCTATGCTTACTGCAGATCTACTTAACTTTTTCGATCCTTATACGGTCTCTACTACACACTCTACTTCGGTGACAGACAGCATGAATTTTTCTAATCCTATGGATCCTTTAACAACCTCTCTTGCTACAATGCATGAAAGAACGAACCCAAGTAGTACGATACTAACAGCATCCGCTAAACCAGTGTCAAATAGCGCACTCCTTTCGAACTTGATGCAAAAACCGGCATCCGCGATTGTAACGAACAATGATAAAATTACTTCAAATTATAAAATGCCCCCAACTCCGGTAACGAACGTAAACTCTGTCCATGAGATACCATTCCTCCTCACTACTACTCCTCCTCCTCCTCCTCCTCCTCCTCCTCCTACTACTACTGCTACCACTATTACTAGTCCTTCCTATCAAAATTCTCAACCTCTACTAATTCCATCTCAAGATATTACTTTATCTTCCGCTTTTACTAATGATAGCCAAATCCTATTAAATAATGCCCACAAAGCAAATCCGCTAATAGGACCCGCGTATATTTTAAAAGCGAATATAAATTACAAAAACTATATATTAGAAGACAGAGAACTGATTTTAGATAGCGGTAGTAACAGTAGCCTCTGCCGGTACTCTTTCATTTGCGAAATGGAAGAGACATTTAACATAGACATACCATTAAAACCCACAGAAATTACACTACGTTCTATCACGGGTTCAGAATTTTACCAAATGGGTACAATTATTTTTGACTTGACTTTACACGGGGAAACCATACCAGTTAACTTTATAGTCATATGTGACAATCTTTGTGGTTTTAGTACACCTTTCTTACTAGGTACCAATTTCCTAAATAACCCAAGAATAAACTTACAAACAAAACAAAATACAATTGAAGTAACAACAAATAACCTTCCCATCCCCATACCACTTACCCACCAATACCCTACCAAAAAGAAATCCCCCAGCATACATGCTAAACATACAGAGGTAAACCATACAGAGACTATGCCCCTCTACTCCGACGACGTTTCTACTCCTAACAATCTTTTAATTGATACTGACGTTTCCTATAATTTATCTACTTTAGAAGACACAGAAATAGCTCCTTATTCTAAATACACTCTTTCTGTTAAAGCTTCTTCCCCTGCTCATACTTCTCCTCCTGACAATTTTATTCTGTCCACAGAGAACACTTATATCAGCAACTTTCTTTTTGCTGGTAGTGTACTGAGTTCGGCCTCCGACGGCCAAGTTCTCTTGGACATAATAAATATGAGCGCCTCTTCACAATTCCTTCCTCAAAATACCGTCCTAACCAGGGCTAATCCTATTATAGTTCTTGACGAACCCCTCCAAACGTCCAATGTAAATTTGGCAACTTCTTCCAAAGGCTTAACTCCAACTCAACTTAGAAATACTTTCAAAAAACTCGTCCAGGAATCTTTCAAAAACAATGAAGATTGCTGTACCACATTACAAGATCCAGATCAGTTAGAAAAGTTAATTGATCTGTTGATGACTTACAGAGATGTAATAGCCTTAGAAGATGATGAAGTCCCCATTTGTCCGTTAACTAAATTTTCCATACAACTTAAAGAAAACGCTCCAAAGGTACTGTACCGACCACAGTACCGCCTCCCCCATAAATACTTGACCCAGATAGACGATTGGGTCAAGTCCGCCCAACAAAAAGGGTACATCCGTCCAATCAGTAGTCCCCATTCGAGCCCTCTGCTCGTCATTCCAAAGAAAAACTCCTCAACTCCAAGAATTGTGGCCGATTACAGGCACATTAACGCACATACGGTGTTAGACCGCTTCCCCCTTCCTTGTATTGCTGACATCCTCTCTACGTTGGGAAAATCCAAAATTTTCAGCAGTCTCGATCTTCTCGACGCTTACCATTGTCTGGAAATCGAGGAAGAGACACAACCACTACTAGCCTTCCGCACTCCGCGAGGTCAGTATGCACCTACAAGACTCAATTTTGGTTTGTCCAATGCACCCCCAGTGTTCGCAAGGACAATGGAAATGGTGTTGTCTCACCTCCTAGGTGACGCATGCAGAGTCTTCTTGGACGATGTCTTAATACTTGGGGAAACATTAAAAGAACATTTCGGTAACTTAGAAAAGGTTTTCCAATCTTTTAGAAAGAATAAGATGAAGATTAAACTTGCTAAATGTAAGTTTCTCCGAAACAGCCTCCTTTTTCTGGGTTTTAAAATTTCCCAAGACGGAATCTCACCTGACCCCATAAAACTCCAGACTCTTACTACATTCAAACCTCCTACTAACGTAGCAGAAACCAGATCTTTGCTTGGTTTCCTGAACTACTTTAATCACTTGATCGACTCCTACTCCGTCCTTGCCAAACCTATAACAAAATTACTACAAAAGAATGCAACATTTTTCTGGGGACCGGAGCAACAAAGAGCTTTTCTTATCTTAAAAGATAAGTTGTTACTCCAACCCCAATTAAGATTCCCTGATTACTCCAAGGAATTTTTTATCAACACTGATGCCTCTAACCTAGGGCTCGGTGCTGTCCTATACCAATTAGACGAGAATGGCAAAGAAAAGCCATTATCCTTTATTTCGAGAGCACTAAACAAATCCGAAGCTAACTATAAAACTATCGAGCAAGAAGCATTGGCTATAGTCTTTGCGTTGCAAAAATTTAAGAATACGGTATTCGGTTATCTGCTTACAATTATCACGGATAACCAACTGTTGATTCACCTTATACGTCATAAACAACTTACAGGACGTTTAGAAAGATGGAATCTATTCATAGCCCACTTTAATCCAACAATTATTTACAAACAAGGCAAACTAAATATTATTCCTGACTATTTAAGTAGAAATCCTCCTCCTCCTTGTTCTTATTCTTTTGCACTAAATACCGTACTTCTTACTGGAACTATCCCTTTGACTAAAGAAAATATTGTAAATGAACAAAAGACATGTAAACGCCTTAAAACCCTCTATGAATATGCGAAACCCATCATCTCTCATAACAAACCTCTTTCCGAACAAGACACTCTTGCTGACACTTACCCCCATGTCTTAATCGATGACATTTTGCATTATGCAACACAGTCTGGACGGTTCCTTATCCAAGTACCAGACACATTAATCCACTCCGTCATCGAACACTCCCATGCCTCCTTAGCAGCGGGACACTGCGGAACGCAGAGAACCGAATTTAGAATTCGAGAACGTTACATTTTCCCCAAACTCCATACACTTACTAATGATTATTGTACTACATGTCCTTCCTGCCAAAACATAAAAGGTAATACCCCCAAAAACGCCCCCATAAAAGCATACCCCCTCCCCTATGAACCTTTTTCCAGAGTCCACCTAGACATTTTAGGACCTTTACCACAATGCAAAATTACACAATGTAAATATATCCTTTGCATGAAAGACTCTCTTACTAGGTATGTTGAACTTGTCCCCCTAAAACAACATACTACCAAAGACATTGCACAGGCTATCCTAGAGAGAATAATCTGTCGCCATTCTACTCCAGAGGTAATTATTTCCGATCGAGCACCGGAACTAACCTCCCAACTTTTTAAAGAGATATGTGCCCAATGGCGTATTAAGGCAGTTAACATAGTTGTGCGACACGCCCAGAGTAATGCATTGGTTGAAAAAGAAAATCATAAGATAAGCAATTATCTACGACACTATGTCAACACCAATCATAATGACTGGGGTCAATACATTCCATTCACACAAACTGCCATGAAGAATTTGACTGTGACTATCTTCATATATCAGAAGACTCCCTTATATGATTTCCCTTGCTTGCTCAAATGGACTTAACTTAATACTGCATCTTACAAGACAGTTTGCAAGATATAAGATTATAAGATCGAATACAGCTGACTTACTACTTACAGGTCTCAATCAAATATTTTTATAGGCAGAAAATGAAAATAGGCGATTTAGTTCACATCTTGAACGTACTAAAGCCTAAACAAACCCCCAAACTTGCCCAAAAATGGACAGGTCCTTATAGAATCCTACAGTTTGTTCCTTATAACAAACTGTTACTCCAATGTCTAAATTCCTCAAAATCTTTTATTGTCCACAGGGATAATGTAAAAATATCTAAAGTTACAAATAATTTCCAACCCCTTCCCCAACAACAACCCCACGGCGACCTACATACAAAAACAAGACCTCCTCCAAAACAAATTCAACAAATTACAATACCCCAACAACCCATACGAAACATACCACATACCATATACGCTCCACCAAACACAATATTCCCAACACAAACCCAACAACGACCACAAAGTCAACCACCGACTACACCAACAACTCCTTTACACATTCCTTCCCTGCATCGACAAAATCTACAACGAAGACAATTATTCCCACATGAAGAAACTGCATCACCAGAACAAATTTCTCCAACACCATACAGACCTCCTTTGCTACAAAGACAACAAATACCACCGGAAGAACCCACTTCCCATGAAGCATCCTCCCATGCACATATAAGATCACCTATGAAAAATTTCCAAATCTTACCTTCCCCTCCAAAATTACAACCTTTACAAAGACTTACATCACCACCACCACCACTCCTTCCTAGATTTTCTTTAGACGAACCTCCAACCTTACCCCCTAGAGCCCCTTCTCAAGAAACAGTCCAACCACAACCCACTACTTTAGCAGAAATATCTCCCCCACCCCTCCAGACACCAGGGTGAATGATCCATCCTACAGACCTTCCTTAACATTCCGAAATCCTGACATACCACACCCCATGCAATTACGAAACAGACAACAACCTGCTACTATTATGAGAGGACAAAGAGAATTTATTTTACCTCCTAAACAAACTTTTCCTGCAGGTAGAGGTCATCCACCTCCAAGACCTCCCCCACCAACTTAAAAATTTTCTTTTCTTTTCTCCCCCAGGGGAACATCACATATTTGAAAACATATGTGAAGCATAATAACATCTTTGAAACAAACACCATCAAAGACATTATTTTTAAGAAACTATCTCCAACATTTCTAAAGAGGTAAATTAAAATTAAAACCAGAAAATTTTTAAAAGACAAAGAAACATTAATTAAAAACTTTATGAACCAGTTAAATTATAAATTAAATACCAACAACTTAATCAGCTTAATATTTTTCATTTATTTTGCAACTTAAATATCAACAGCATAATCAAATTCATTTTAATTTTTCTATTATATCTTAAATACCAACAACATAATCAGTTTAATATTTTTTATCCATTTTATAACTTAAATAGTAACAACATAATCAAGCTCAATATTTCTTTTTTTTTCATTTATTTTATAACTTAAATACTAAAAACATAATCACCCAAAAAGAAATTTATAATAACATAACCTTTGAAAACAAATCTCAATTCTCACATCCATTCTACACATTAAAGCAACTCTAACTATTTATCCAAATTTAGAATCCATTGACACCTATTAAAGAACATTTTTTAAGACCGTTTCTTTTCTTTTTTTTCTCCCGAGCCGGGTCTATTTCCTAATTAGAAATTACCAATCTAATCAAAATAAAATATATATTTTAATTAGATTTTATAAAATGTTCTTTAATCGTAATTTTCATTAGGAGCTATTCCGTTGAAAATTTTCCACCCCCTCCATCAATATTCTTCTTGTTTTTGTTTTTTTTTAAACGTTTTCGGATTACCAAGATTTAATATTATCACAAACTATTTATTAAATATTTATATAAGATGCATTTAAAAGTCAAAATCCGATAAAAAAAAAATAATAATAATTTACTGAATAACAAAAGTACATTCTAAAACTGTTTTAAAAAGATTTTTGAAAAATGCATTACGATAACAAAATTCAGATTTGAAGACACGTGGGAACGAAGAATTTTGGGAAGTTTCGTTCATTCTATTCATTAATTTATTTTATCATATTTAACACGTAATTAACCTTAACTGTAGTCACATGTTAATATTCCAAATTTTTTTTATTACCTATTTTAATGATTTTAAACCAAAAACCTTATTAAATATAAAACATTGAAAACATGATATTGGCGTTTCTTTGTGGAATTTCGCTCAGTCTCCATAAGCATCTTTCATTCGACATCATTTTAAAATCGGAGTTGGCTTTTGAGAATAGCGGTGGCAAGTTGTTTAAGTGTGGAAAATTTAATTCTGAAAATAAGTGATAACAAAATATACACAATTGTTTTTTTTTTTGCGGTGGTTGTGAAATTATTTACAAATAATTTAAGATTTGCGTACCTTTCTTTTTATACCGTTTGATTCTTGGTAAGTTAGAACTTTATTTGAGCATGATTTATTAATCTTGAGCTTGTGTGTGTGTGCGCACGTGTTAGAAGATAACGAGACCTAATCTCCTTTCTAGACCAAGCATGAATGATAATAAATAGCTTAATCATTATAATGATTGTGATCACCATAATAATAGTTGTAATAATAATAACTATATAAATAATTATAGTAGTAATAAAAATATTTTTATTAAAAATAATAATTTTATAATAGTAGTAAGAATTATGAAAATAATTTCTATAATGGTTATAATGGCGATAATAATTATAATACCGATAACTTTAATCATAATAATTTTAAAAATAAATTTTTATAATAATAATAATAATAATAATAATAATAATAATAATAATAATAATAATAATAATAATAATAATAATAATAATAATAATAATGAATAACAATAATAATAATAATAATAATAATAATAATAATAATAATAATAATAATAATAATAATAATAACAATAATAATAATAATAATAATAATAATAATAATAATAATAATAATAATAATAATAATAATTTTATAATAATAATAAGAATTATAAAATTAATTTTACTAAAAATTATAATAACAATAATAATTACAATAACAAAAATTTTAATCACAATAATTATAAAAATAATTTTTTTAATAATTATAATAATATTAATAATTATATATATGTAATTATAATAATGATGATTGTAATAATAATAATTATAATAATAATAAAAATATTAATAAAATTAATAATAATTTTTATATTAATTTTTATAACTAATTAAAATTCTAATAATAATAATAAATATCTTATTAATTTTAATGATTTTAATCATCATAATAATAGTTGTAACAATAATATTAATCATATTAAAATTAAGATTTATAAAACTATGAACCATAATACTTTTACTAAATACTTCTAATAATAACAATAAATATTTTAATAATTATAATGATTATAATAATTATAATAAAAGTTTTAATAATAATATTGATATTTATAACAATAAAAATTATAATAATAATAATTATTATAGTGATAATATTTTTTTTATTGCTACAATTATAATAACTATAAGAATTATAAATAAAAATAATCATAATAGAAGCAATTCCAATTTTTTGAAGCATCTCACGTTCGGCAAAATCAATTTCCCTCTCGCATTTTTAAACTTAACATAATTAATGTAAATTTTGGCCATTTAACAAGAGGTCATATAATTTTTAAATATCGGATAAAATTTAATCGTATTTTTACTGCATGGCGGACCTGATTAACTGCATGGTATATTAAATCCTATGGTATAGCAATTTTTATTTTAAGCTGCCCTGTAGAACTTTTGTGCTCATTTTTATATTAGATTTCATTTTAAAATGCATGGTAGATCTGACCCTAATTTTATTGTATATTTATTTTAAGCTGCCCTGTAGAATTTTTGTGCTCATTTTTATATTAGTTTTCATTTTTAACTGCATGGTAGATCTGAACCTAAGTTCATTGCATTTTTTTTTAGCTGCACTGTATTTTAGAGTAAACTTTATCGTATATCTTTCTTTTTTACCCACATTTTTTTAACATTCATTTTTTTTTGGAGATTTTAAAATATATGTATTTAGTTATCTTTTGATTTTTTTTCTCATGATGAATACAAGTTAAAGTGATTTTATGTTATATTTATTTATATAATTTTTCGCTGCCACGTCCGATCTCTTTTTAACTATATGTTATTTTTCTTTTTACTCCTCAGGCGTGGTAGATGGTGGTATATTTTAGCGTAAATAAAAATTCCGTTGCGATCCATTTGGCCTTTAATTTATAATACCTACAAAGAGGTTATAAAATATATATATATATATATATATATATATATATATATATATATATATATATATATATATATATATATATATATATATATATATATATATATATATATATATATATATATATATATATATATGGTGTGAAAATAGATCTAAAAATTACAACCACATGTAAAGATTAAAATAGCTGGTTAGCGAAAGGAATAATATTTTGACTCCGTTAAATTTTAGTTCGGAAAATGTAATAAAAAAAAAATTATTGTTAGTAATTATAGTAATATGAGGAGAAAGCCCTATTTAAGACCTTTTATACGTTACCGTTAAAATAAATAGACTTACTATTATAGTTAATTTTTTTTTAACTAAAGAATACCCCCAAGGGTATACCGCACCGATGGCAGAAGTCGGGATCTCTCGGCTTCCGGGAACTACGGTATTTCCCCCCCTCGGGGGAGGGTCTCCGGAACCCCTGCCTATTTAGTGTCGTGGCCCTCCGCCCCTCCCCTACGGGGGTATGGAAAACGTCCCCCTGTGTTCCCCGTCGGCTCGACCATTGCCGTGTAATACCTTACAAATAATATATATATATATATACTATGTCCCCTGCTCCTAAAAAAAAAATAGCCAATATTTATTTTATTTATATTTATTTATTTATTTTACATTTTCCTAACTGAAATTTTACAAGGATTCCAAAAATGTATTCCTTTTCACTGTAACTATTGTAGTTTTTGAGATATGATTTTTTTAATAGTTTCCGCAATAAAATTTTACCAGGATTCCAACAATGTATTCCTTTTCCCTGTAGCTATTGTAGTTTTTGAGATATGAGTTGTAGTTTTAAACCAAATATCACATATATATATATATATATATATATATATATATATATATATATATATATATATATATATATATATATATATATATAGAGAGAGAGAGAGAGAGAGAGAGAGAGTTCGTCATTTTGGTTTATTGATACTAACAAAGGAGCTAACTTTTAAATAATACTACTACTTCTGCTCTGCCAAACTGTTAACGCTTGAACTAATTTTAATTAACTTTCGGACTTTAAACAGTTTGATATTTCCTTTATGTTCAAACTTTCTAAAAGCATCTCACAGAAGGTTTAGAGAGCGCAAGATATTATGTCCTTCATTTATTTATTTTAATTAACGTTATCATAGTAACGTGGATAACAATTTTATTTGTTAATCTTTGAAAGTAGATTAGTTTCCAAATGCATTTATAGTCCAAATTATGAAAATCTACTAGCGAAAATCTTTAAAAATTAGATTGGGAAATGAATTTATTGTTAGATTATGTAGATACTTTCGATTCTTTTGTGTGTTTGTCGGTGCGTTCTCCCTCCTTCCTCCTCAGCGTGTTTGAAGCCAAAGAGTTGTATCGGAGTTAAAGGCCGTCAACAAATTAATCTCTTTTAAGTAAGAAGAAGAAGAGCAAGTGCTTGATGGCACTTTGCAGGCGAATGAAGCAAAGAAGGCTTTAATTTCATGTATATCCGAAACGGATCATTCAGCTAAACAAAAGGGGAAACAAAGAGGAAATTGAAAGGCAAATTCTATTATTAGCTTAAGGGCTTATCAATGGCAGTGGATTAAATTATATTAAGGATTTTTCTTTTATATTAAATATTGTTTTTTATTGAGAGAGTGTGTGATGTTTTGGACGATTCATTTGTTCTTTTGTGATATATTGGTAGTATTACTACTTCTCTTTATCGCAAGAGTGGGTACACACAAATTTATATTTTAACATGGTTTCATGCAACACTGGACGGTAATGGATGGTATAAAAAAGTCGTTTTAAATTCCTTTATGGGTATAGGAAAGCAAGAATGTTTGTATTCTTTATGTCCCATATTCACCTAAATAACAGCATACGGAAGAAAACTATGTTTTCACTTATGATTTTTTTTTTCAAAAACTAAATAACAAGCAAAGGAAGACCTTATATACGTTCTCTTCAGTTTTTAGGGCACCCTCCAGATTAGGTGACACCTGTAACTTATAAACTACAATAGTTACATGAAAACTGAATACATTTTTGAAATCAATGAACATTTTAATGCAGGAAAATCAATAAAATAAAATGAAGTGTGATAAAAAAATAAAAAAAATAAGTTTTGATGTACGACAATTGCCACCTTCCCCCAAATTTCTGAGACATGGTCCCCCCAATATTAGGCTCGGCAGACATCTTGAAAATTAGGACTTGCTTGAGATGGAATGAAAAAATTATTTGTTTTAATTTATTAACGTAAATTCATGGTACACAAGGATAATCTACTGGGGGCTACGCCCCGTACCCCCGACCCGTGAGTGCTGGTGAAATAATTTTTAAAAATATATAAACCTTAATTTTTAAATTAGGGGAAGAAAATTAAAAATATCGATTTTTTAAAGTTACCCTTAAAATGTTGAAAAGATATAATGAAAACATAATATTTATGGGTAACACGTCTAAATTAAGGTTTTCAATGTAAGATGTTAATATTTTTTTTATTTATTAAATTTAATAATTATTAATTTTTTTTGGTTTCCTGCACTAAAATGTTCGCCGATTTCTAAAATGCATTTAGTTTTTATGTAGCTATCTAGCGAAGTTTTTGAGATACTGGTGTCACCTAATCTGGAGACTGGCCCAGTTTTTTATTTTTATTTTTGAATCAACAATAATATTAGTTAAATTAAATAAATCCAAATCTTTTTTTTCACATATGCCTTTAGAGTTTTTATTTATTTTTATTTTTTTTTTCGTTTTCTTTTATAATTTAGTAATTTCAGTTTATAATTATTTTGCAAAATATTTTTTTAAAAGTCTAAGAAAATGCAAATGAAATGTTGATACCGATACGATATATTTGATTTTTTTCTGATCTTAACAATTGAGATAAAAACTGAGAAAAGATCAGAGGCGCGTAGATGACACTTTCTACTCCCTTTTAGTTTTCATTAACTTTCCTCTTAGCTTCCTTTCCTTCTCTACACTTTACAGTTCTCATCCATTCATATTGTATATATATATATATATATATATATATATATATATATATATATATATATATATATATATATATATATATATATATATATATATATATATATATATATATATATATATGAAAAAAAGGGTGTCACCAAGCAATTTCGTATAGGAATGCTTTGTTGGATTGTTATTCTCAGTTACGAAGTATTCGAACAAATGTTGAACGTAGGTTAAATGAAAAATTTAATAACCTTATTGGTAATAGTAATTGGACTCTCCATAGTAATAGAGATTTAGTAGTAAATCTTTCATCAAAGACATTGAAAGATGAAGCCGTCATAGCTTTGGGATATGGACTTTCGTTTTCAATCATAAATAGTGTTCCTAATGTGTTGTCTGTTGTTAGTTCATTTATTCGCTTAAATTGGAGTGATTTAAGGCATGAGGATTTAGATATATGTAAAGGCATTGTTTATTATGCTTTGACACAACCAGTTAGACAATCTTCTCCGAATAGATTTATTAAAGAGTTGATAACTTTAAAAAAGGATCGTAGTTTACATTTAACTAAATCTGACAAATCTGGCGGAGTCGTCATTATGGATAGGGTATCTTTGTTGGAAAAAATGAATACTATTTTAGGGGATAATGAAACCTACAAGGAAATTAGCGGAAACTCTTTGGACAGAATAAATAAAAGTTTTAAAAAACAGTTGCAAAGCATACTTGGAAACAATGCAGAATTGTTAAAAAAATTTAAGTCTCAAATTAATCCATCATTGCCCTATATGTATGGTTTGGTAAAACACATAAGGAAGATAACCTAATGCGACCTATTGTTAGCTCAGTGGGATCGGTTTAGTATAGGTTATCAAAATATCTGGTTAAAATTTCGTCTCCCTTGATTGGAACTATCTCATCTCTCATTTGAATGATAAGTGTGGATTTGAGGGACAGACTTTTAAATATTCAATATAATAATCAGTTTATATTTGTTAGTTTTGACGTAAAATCGTTATTCACGAAGGTATCAGTAACTGAACTTGTGACCATAGTGTATTAAATGATCTATGTTGTGACTTTTCTTGAAAATGAACTCCAGCATCTACAGTTAGAATTAGAGGATAAAGATATTATTGATCGTATTAAATTGTGTTTTGGATGCAAACTTTTGTTTTGAAGACGGATATTACAGTCAAATATTTGGTATGGCTATGGGGAATCCCATTTCTCCTCTTCTAGACAATTTATATATGGAGTTTTTTGAGAAGGATATATTACTATCGATTTTGCCTAGGGGAGTGATTTGGTACCGATATATTGACGATATTTTGTGTTTGTGGCCAAATTCTTGCAATGTTGATAACTTTTTGACTAGTTTGAATACCTTGGTGCCTAGCATCAGTTTGACCATGGAAATAGAACATAACAAGAACCTTCCTTTCCCTTACATGTTGGTTCGGATAGGTGATGATGGTTTTATATTTAGCATCTATAGAAAACCTACTAATCTCGATTCCTTCGTGCATTTTTATTTTGCCCATCATCTATCAGTTAAACGATCGGTTTTTTCTTTTAAGTACCTCAGAGCGTTGAGATTGGTCAGTCTCGAATGTTTTGATGACGAAATGAATAAGATAATGGATATTGGTGTGAAGTTGCAATACCCTTTTTTTTTCCTTGAGGATTGTTACAGAAGAGCCAAAAAACATTCTATACAACCTCTGATAAACTTGTGACTTCCACTAAATATATATATTGAAACTGCCTTACAACGAAAATTTTCTTAGGATCCCTTCATTGCTAAAATTTGTAAATATTGGAGTAGTATTTATTTATGATAGTACCATCAAAGGATTGATAATTAAGAACTCCATCAAGGAACAGTAGGTGTGTTTTTAAAATTCCATGTATGGATTGTGATATGTTTAATATCGGTCAGACTAGCAAGGACCTAAAGATCAGAGTAAATAAGCATAAATATAGTGTCAGAACCGAACAGAATAATAACGCATTTTTCCAACATCTTTCTATGATGAACCATAGAATCAATTGGGGTTTCGTCAAGTGAGATCATTAAAGCATCTTCCATAATCTCAAGAAATATTATTGAATCCGCATTAATCAAAATTATTTTCCCTACAAATGTAAATATTAGCCGAGGACAATATAGTTTGGATAATTTTTAAATCACTTTTTTTTTTAACTAAGTATGTCATTAGAGAAAGAATTTAGCACTTCTATTTGTTCTGTGGTAGCTTTGTTTTGATTGCTTTTAGTGTTTTAATTATTATTATTATTATTATTTTTATTATTATTATTATTATTATTATTATTATTATTATTATTATTATTATTATTATTATTATTATTTGTTGTTTTTGTTATTGATGTTATCATTATGATTGGCACTATTATTAAATATAAACTTTGCTTAATTTCTCATTTTCTGTTGTTCTTTACATTATTTTAATCTCACTTTTGATAATTTTATTGTTATTTTTAATGCAGTTATTTATTTAATTATAATTTTCTTTTGAATTGCTTTATTTTATTTTATTTTTTTGTGATAGTTTATTGAATTTTCTTTTGTTGCTATCGATATTTTCAATTTTTCGTTTTCTATTTGCTATTTACATTATTTTAATCTCATTTTTAAAACTGTTATTGTTATTGTTTTTAATTCAGATGCAATTGTTATTGTAGTTGTTTGAAGTTATTTCCTCAATTCTGATTTTGTTTTGCATTAAAAAATTTGTTTTTGTTGGTTGTGACTTTTTGTGAGCTCTTGATTTGTGTGACTTTTTGAAATAATTGTTTTAACAGAGTTTTAATCTTGAAAATGTGTAGAATAATACACGAAAGTGCTTGGTAACACCCTTTTTTTTCATTTTTATTGTGTTTTTTTATGCAAACTATTTCTCGTGCACAAGAGAATATATATATATATATATATATATATAGGGTTATATAAAGATGATGTAACTCTGGTATCGAAAGATACTCAAGCATATATATATAAATCTGTCTATTAAAATATATATGTTGTTGCTATATAAGCTCCGTGAAGTAAATGGAGAAGCTTTCTGCGAAATAAAAAACCATATTCTGTGAATTGAATATTCTATTTACATGTGATTGAAAGCAATGTTTGTGAAATATGGAATTTAAAAAATCTCTCTCGATACCTGTTTTCTATCTACGCTTCTGTTTTTTCTCCTTTATTTCTTTGATTCTATTTCTTAGATTTTGTTCATACAAAATGAAACTTATAAACAAATATTATTATTATTATTATTATTATTATTATTATTATTATTATTATTATTATTATTATTATTATTATTATTATTATTATTATTAGATATACTTAACGTTAAACAATTTAAACTATATATATATATATATGAATATAGTATATATATATATATATATATATATATATATATATATATATATATATAGTTATAAATATATATATATATATATATATATATATATATATATATATATATATATATATATATATATATATATATATATATATATATATATATATATATATAGGTTATATATATATATATATATATATATATATATATAGGTTATATATATATATGTATATATATATATATATATATATATATATATATATATATATATATATAGTATATATATATATATATATATATATATATATATATATATATATATATATATTCCAATTGCTCACCATCCAACATAACTTCACACCGTGGACTCTCCTCACTCGCTACCACAACCTTACTCTTGTCTACCTTTACTTTCAAGCCCCTCCTTTTACACATCATGCCGAACCCTTCTAATAATTCTCTCAAACTCTGTTCAGTTTCGCCACAAAAAAATCATCCGCATATAATAAGCAGGGTACTCTCCACTCTCTCTCCTATTCTCCACCTCCACCTTCAATTCTTTCATCACCCCATCCATATACAATTTAAATAACCAAGGAGACATATAATCCCTGCTTCACTTTATTATTAATATTAAACCAGTCACTTTCAACTCCATTTGTTCTTACACACGCTTCACTATCGTCATACATACTTTTGATTCCATTCTCTACCATTTTCTCAATCATTTGTTTCAATGTGAAGATTTGATCTACAAATTCTTTTGAAGTCTAAAAGCAATTTTTTTTGTTCTTAACCATTCTCAACGATCTGGAGCAACTAATCAACGAACCTACACATATTCCGGATCGTCCCAACCAATTCTTGAACACACTTGACCTATGTTTCACCACTAATCCTTCTCTCTATAAATACACCACCTTCGCCCCTATTGGTAAATCTGACCACAACCATTATATCTTAACCTTAATACTTTTTCTCCAACAGCACCATCCTGCCCTATGTTTTTATGGCACTTTGATCGGGCTGGATTGGGCCTTGCGTCGCTTCTACGCTAACTATAATTGGAATGACTGCTTTGGCTCTGATGACGCTTCGGCTTCTGCCACTAAGGTGGGAGCTGTAATCGTTGACGGGATGAGCAGGTTCATTCCTTCGACTAAATCTTTCTCTCCTCATAATCCATGGTTCGACCGTGCTTGTCTCTCTTCTCTGGCCATTCAGGCTGAGACAGCGCGTATCGGGA
>JABUQX010004834.1:102500-125000 GCA_015478945.1 Trachelipus rathkii
TTACCTCTTTTTTTTCTTCTTCTACACATACAATTTTTATAACCTACTTTCCCTTCCCATATATTTCCATAGACCTTTCTTTCAAAACCTGATTATTGACTTTTAGTACATTCAACCACTCATCTTTTTTACTTTTCACTATATATATATATATATATATATATATATATATATATATATATATATATATATATATATATATATATATATATATATATATATATATATATACAGTATATATTATATAAGCATATATATATACATATTAAGTTACATATTGTTATGCAGAGAAAGAGAGGTTATCATAATATTGATCCAGAAATCAGTAAGGCTGCTGCTGCTGCTGCTGGTTGTTGAGCAACAGTGCATATATATATATATTGGTTAAAATATTGCTGCTGCTGTTTATGTTGGTTACATAGTTGGCTACATATACACTATATATATATATATATATATATATATATATATATATTATAGCTCTTCAGGGGCATTTCTCAAATTTTTTTTTTTTTGGCATTCTTACCTCTTACATTGGAACTCTTACATACTTCTCTTGCACTATTAACAAACACTTACTTCATTTGCGTCTAGATTTGCTCAGTTCTATCCTGTTTACATTCAACTCACTTATTTGGATGTTCTCTCACATACATTTCCTTACAACCAGGAGTGGGAGTCAGGGAGTCTGTAATTTTGAAGAGGGTAGAGTCGGAGTCGGTAATTTTCAAGAGGTCGGAGTTGGAGTTGGTGACTTTCAAGATAGTAGAGTTGGAGTCAAAAAATTTTGAACTGACAAAGTTGTGGATTGTGACTCTGTGAGTGCCTTCAATCACTTCATACAAGTTCACTGACTTGTGACTTCCACAGCACAAAATGCAATTGCAAATTTCGTAGGTTTTTAACCTGCACCTTACGTTTCAATTTGGATAATATTTTAATAAATTCAACCTTCAACCTTATGCTATCTATATTTAAGATTCGGAAGAAATAAAAGACCATGTTACGAAGAGAAATTTCTCTCATTGACAATGATATTCTACTAGATGCTGTTTATTCTGATCCTGTCTACAGGGTACGCTTAACTGAAGATCAACAACAAAAATCTAAGTCTGCACTTGCCACGTAGCCATTTGTATTAAAGGGTTGCAAGAAGTTCAAGACGAATAGGATACATCTGGACATATTGTAAGTGATGAAACTACAGCTAGCCCCTTTACTACCTTCTCAAGTCATTCTGCAGAAAGCTCAGAAGATGAGTATGAAAAGCTTCTGGATATTGAAGAACTTAGTCGAAAGCGTCGACGGGTTCAAGAAAAAGGTCAAGGTTCTTGCTCATCCTTGTACACACTATTCCATAACTTTAAACAAAATTTCTTTGTTGCACTGAAAGAAGTTGAAAAAATTGATAGAACTTCGCGAAGCTTAAATTAGAAGAAGCCATCGAAAAGTATCCAGACAATGTACAAGAAGATGCAATTGCTGTTACTGATCTACCTTCAACGCAAGTTAGCGTTGAACAGCTTTTTTCTGCTCTTCGTATTATAAAATCAGACTTAAGAGGAAAAATGAAGGAGGACCTGGCAGATGCTATTCTATTTTTAAGAACTAATTCACTCAATGAGTAGATGACACTAGATGTAAGTTCATGTAACTAAGTAATGTTTCAGTTTATATATATATATATATATATATATATATATATATATATATATTATATAAATAATATTTATTCTTTATATATATATATATATATATATATATATATATATATATATATATATATATATATATATATATATATATATATATATATATATTTGAGTTAATTTACATTACCCACCACGGCCCACAGAGAAGCGGCCACACTTGGGTGAATAATCAACTACATGTGCTGGGCCTGCCTGGCTCATACATATTTTAAATATCAAAAATTTGGATAGGAAAATGAATATTCAATCAAAATAAATAAAACGATGTCCTTACATTACAAAGTCCTAATATTACAAAACAAAATCATAAATTATAAAGAATATTCAGTTCTTAAAGACACGAGAAGATATAGTTACTGCTAAAGTAAGGTATGGGATAAACTTTTAGAAGGTGTTATGGACCATAAAGTAAGAAAATGACGATGGGAAAATGGGTCCAGTTGTAGACCATCAATGAAGATATGGTGAATAGATTGCGGGGTATGGCGACGGCAAAATTTGCAGATGGGAGGAGGGTTCTGTGACATGTAGTGGCTGTGAGTTATATTGGTGTGGCCAATACGGAGGCGTGCAAGTACCAACACCTCGTGCAAGAGCTTTCGTCGGTGAGAGAAAGATCACTCACCAATGTTCGGCTTTATATATATATATATATATATATATATTATATATATATATTATTATAAAGATATATATATAGGTTATATAGGTTATATTATATATGTTATATTATATATATATATATATTAAGTTATTATATTATTATATATATATATATATATATATATATATATATATATATATATATATAGTGTCTTCGCAATTCCTTAGACTTAGAGCCTATAGACTTTGTAGTTCTAATAAATTAGATACTGAGCTGGCGAACATTAAAGTTATTTTTCGGGATTTATGCTATCCCATGTATATTATTAACAAAGCACTTCTTAAAGCTAAAAGAGCTTTGTATGAGGGATCTTCTGGTGAGGCACAGGCCTCTCCGGTTATTCCTTTTATTAATGCTCCTAGTAATAGTTTCCATGAATATAATAAGATTATCCCTCCTGATATTAGACCTGTTAAAAATATTACTAAATTATGTGCGCTTCTTAGAAACACAGGTGTTTCCGCAAACTCTGCTCCAGCTCTGCCCGTGGCGGGTGTTTATTCTATAAAATGTGATTCTTGTCCTTCTCTATATTTTGGTGAGTCAATTGATATTGACAGACGTATCTATCAACATCGCTATGGTTTGAGGACTGATAATCTGAATTCTGCCCTTGTGAAGCATAGAAGTAGATTTAACCATGTCATAAATACTAAAACTTTCGAGATCATTCGTAAATGTAATAACAATTTTAAACGAAAACTTTTGGAAAGTTATTTAATATACATCTCTAAAAAATCAACATATTAATGTTTTGGAGGGGAAAATGAGGTTGGATGCTGTTTTGTGTAATATCCTGAAAAGTGATAAAAAATGGTTTCTCTTCGCCGATAACAAATGAATGTTACAACCAACCAATTTTTTTCACTGATACTTTGCTACGGGTTTAATAATTTTTAATTTTGGTGCGTATGGTGTTACTCTATTGAATAAAGTGCTAATGCACAGAAAGGCCTCTAGAATTTGTCCCATTTTTGTATTGTTTTAAATGTTTTATGTGTAACGTAGTTTTATAATGTAGGGCTGTTTCCTATATATATATATATATATATATATATATATATATATATATATATATATATATATATATATATATATATAGATAAATTCAAAAGCTGTGAATCGCCGAGTTATGTAAATATATTAATAGGAGGCTCGGAAGTGCTCTTTGTAACACAGTGATTGTTACATGTGCAGAGCAGGGCACTGTCTTCAGGGCTGCTGACTTGCTGGAAACTGACGCGGCTGGTGGAAGACTTCCACCAGCCGCGTCGGACAGAGGATCCAGCAAGGATCGAAAGCTAACGCCCTTCACAATCAGAAGACTGTCTCTAATATAATATATATGCATAATAATCAATGTTTTTAAAAATTACTAGGGTTCCTATTATATATATAGCATATATATATATATATATAGCATATATATATATATATATATATATATATAAGCAGTTAGTATATACAGCAGCAGTTATATATATATATATATATATATATATATATATATATATGATTCAAACTCTGGAGAGAAAGAGAAGAAAATCAGAAAAGAAAGGAATAAGTGAAGAAGGAAATCGGTAGAGGCTGCAAGATCGTGTCACTTATCTTGAAGTCTTGACAAGCTAATGAGGTTGTGGATGGATTAATATCGGAGAAGACTTTAAAAGAAGAAAATTGAAAATTTTTAAGTTTTCAAAAACTAATTTTTGCTTGCCAAAAAAAATATTTGATTAAATGAAAATTATATTTCAACTTCTAGAATTAAAATAACTATGATTTCTTCGGTGAAGCTATAAAAATTTGAGATAATGAACCTTTGAAAATTTGGTAATTTATATTTGAATACTTCATCGACTGTTTTAATTTGACCAAATAAAATCTGATTTAGGTTGTAAACTGTGTGGTCATGACGCCTCTCCGAATCTTCATTTTCATGGCTCAACAAGAAGGCTGCTTAATGCATGGTAGTTGCCACAGATTGGGAATCACTTTACAATCTACTAATAGTAATAATAATATAATTAGTGATAAAACTAGTGTTAATGATATAGTGGTAGTGTTAATAATTTGAGCTAATAATAATAATAATAATAATAATAATAATAATAATAAATTATTAGTGATTAAACTAGTGTTAATGAAAATAGTGAGTGTTAATAATTAGCATAAGTATTAATGTTATTGATAATAATAGTGTTAGAAATGGTAATATTGTCACTGATGTTAGATTAATTTATATTTGTATGATTGTATGTATATATATATATATATATATATATATATATAATATTGGGTTAGTTGGGTTGCAGCATACAGCATATATATATATATATATATATATCTTTTTATATATTTTATATTTAATATAAAAGTGCCCGGTAGCTCAGTGGTAGAGCACTCGCCAAACAAAGCTAAGAGTCCCAGGTTCACAACTGTTCGGGGGGAGAATGCGAGCTATTCTACCCTTGGGCTTGGCTTCGTCCTGCTCGGACGTTAAACGAGTACACCTCCTCCATGATTAGGTCTCTGCCCGTGAGTGATGGTGTTTATTTTCTTGTGTATATATATATATATATATATATATATATATATATATATATATATATATATATATATATATATATATATATATATATATATATATATATATATATATATATATATATATATATATATATATATATATATTATAACGAAAACGAATAAAGAGAGAGAGAGCTGATGATAAACTGATGAACTGTTTTATGCCGTTTGGGCTTTGCCGTTGGTATGCCTGCTTTTTTCCGTACTGAGACCTTCACCTTATTACCTGCTGTTTAAAATTCAGATAAATTTATTCAAACAATTAAGAAAAGCCAGGAAAAGACAAAGTAAACAAATTTTCTATAAGTATAATTTACCTACAACACGATAAATAAAGTTTCAACTGTGTCAAATTCTCGTTTTATAATCCTTACCAATAAATCCTAAATATTTTATAAACCCTAACAGCTACTTGGTTAAATAATGCCCTAGCTACCTTAATAAATAATCAATATGCAACAAATTATTAAAATGAGTCACAATTCTGTTGTTCCTCCACAATCCTCATCACGTGATCATCTAGTTCCAAAGAATATCACTGGTAACTGTTTCTCGAACCTTCCGAGGATAAATAGTCTAGTGAAAGAAACAAGAGAACATTAAATCTGGGACACTTAAACTGTTAATTTTCACGATCATTAAATAAATACTTTTCACTATGGAAGACACAAATTCAGAGATCAAATCGAAATAATAACAACCTTTATAAAGTATATCAGTTACTTCTTTTTCATTACACTATGTGCTATTTTGAGTCACAAATGTAAACTTTGAAGGCAATTTAAGAAACTATGCCAAACTGTGATATAAAAGTGCAAACAACTACTTACTAATCATCCTTGGTAAATCCCTTTTAATAACCTTAGTTTTACCCGAGTCATATGCCGCTTGATCCTTATTCAGGCAGAGTTTACACAGCATTCCAACTTTTATGGACAGGTAGGAAGATACCTATTTATGAACTTCTGTTCAATCGGCAGACCCTTTAGCTGCTTAATTTCTTTATCCTGTGTCCTTTATTGATAAATCCTTAATCGATTCTTGCACGATTTAGGCACCCAAGCACTAAGCTTGATTATTAAGTCCAGTTCCAAGGTTTAGTCGTTCCAGGGTTAGTCGTTCCAGGGTTGGTCCCTATAAATAATAAATATTTATCAGTAATAATTCCTACAAAAATTCATATCAATAAACAATAACTTATTAATTTACTCTTCTTACCGTAACCTCACGGGACTTTTCCTTTTTCTTTTCTACCTCCCTTATTCCTGTGTCCTGAGTAATGAGACGTCCAATCCTTTGAGATATGTTGACGATCTAATTCCTTTAATGTCAATCTTCCAAATTCTTAACTCAGATTATTATTTTTAGTTGGTCTTTCATTTCCTGACATTCCTTCCCCTCTCAAGTTTGAAACCCAAACTTATAAGAAGGACGACCCCAACATATTAAAAAAAGACACCTTTAACCTTTAACAATGATTACCATCATTACCAACAAAATAATAATAAAAATAATAATAATGATAATGATAATTATAAATCAAAAATCACATACATACAATACCAGTTACACTAATCACTTTCGTCTCACATTTACTCTTACACGTATACTAATAAAAATAACGGTGAAAATAAAAATAGACAATAATAATAATAATAACAATAACAATAATAATAAAATCTCACGATTCTTTACCTCATTCCTGTGCATCCTCATTACTTGTACCTGTTAATCCTGTTTTTCTTTCACCCTCGGCTCCCCCCCTCCCCAGTTGTTTCTGTCTCCATTTTTCGCAAATTCTCCCATCTGCTTGTTGTACGGCAATTGCCTCCTCTAGCCTTTTTCGTTCCTCTCTATCCCTTCGCTGCTCCTCGCTCTCCCCGTTCTTTGCCATCTTTACGTGGAGCCAAGGGTAGTCGAACCGCACTCTGCAAAGCCACCAATATAACGAAAACGAATGATGAGGAAGAGAGAAGAATATAAGATTCCTTTTATGGCCGCTTGGGATTTGCCGTTGGTATGCCTGCTTTTTTTCGTACTGAGACCTTCACCTTATTACCTGCTGTTTAAAATTCAGATAAATTTATTCAAACAATTAAGAAAAGCCAGGAAAAGACAAAGTAAACAAATTTTCTAGAAGTATAATTTACCTACAACACGATAAATAAAGTTTCAACTGTGTCAAATTCTCGTTTTATAATCCTTACCAATAAATCCTAAATATTTTATAAACCCTAACAGCTACTTGGTTAAATAATGCCCTAGCTACCTTAATAAATAATAAATCAATATACAACAAATTATTAAAATGAGTCACAATTCTGTTGTTAATCCACAATCCTCATCACGTGATCATCTAGTTCCAAAGAATATCACTGGTAACTGTTTCTCGAACCTTCCGAGGATAAAAAGTCTAGTGAAAGAAACAAGAGAACATTAAATCTGGGACACTTAAACTGTTAATTTTCACGATCATTAAATAAATACTTTTCACTATGGAAGACACAAATTCAGAGATCAAATCGAAATAATAACAACCTTTATAAAGTATATCAGTTACTTCTTTTTCATTACAGTGCTATTTTGAGTCACAAATGTAAACTTTGAAGGCAATTTAAGAAACTATGCCAAACTGTGATATAAAAGTGCAAACAACTACTTACTAATCATCCTTGGTAAATCCCTTTTAATAACCTTAGTTTTACCCGAGTCATATGCCGCTTGATCCTTATTCAGGCAGAGTTTACGCAGCATTTCAACTTTTATGGACAGGTAGAGAGACTCATTTATGAACTTCTGTTTAATCGCTAGACCCTTTAACTGCTTAATTTCTTATCCTGTGTCCTTTATTGATAAATCCTTAATCGATTCTTGCACGATTTAGGCACCCAAGCACTAAGCTTGATTATTAAGTTCAGTTCCAAGGTTTAGTCGTTCCAGGTTTAGTCGTTCCAGGGTTGGTCCCTATAAATAATAAATATTTATCAGTAATAATTCCTACAAAAATTCATATCAACAAACAATAACTTATTAATTTACTCTTCTTACCGTAACCTCACGGGACTTTTTCTTTTCTACCTCCCTTATTCCTGTGTCCTGAGTAATGAGACGTCCAATCCTTTGAGATATGTTGACGATCTAATTCCTTTAATGTCAATCTTCCAAATTCTTAACTCAGATTATTATTTTTAGTTGGTCTTTCATTTCCTGACAATATATATATATATATATATATATATATATATTAAGGATATATATATATAAAAAAATAAAAAAATTTATATGTTATATATATATATACATATATATATATATATATATATATATATATATATATATTATATATATATATATAAATATATATATATATATATATACATATATAAGGTATATATATATATATATATATATATATATATATATATATATATATATATATATATAATAATAATAATAATAATAATAATAATAATAATAATAATAATAATAATAATAAAAGAAGCTACATTGGCAGAATATTTTAGTTCCTATTTATGTGTTTTTTATTATCCTTTTGTAATTAGTGGTATCAGCGAGAGAGATTGATTTATTAAAAACACTTAGAGGAATTAAAACGGAGAATGGTTTCATTAAAGTGATTAGTTTAAAAAACACTTAGAGAACTTAAGATCGGAGAATGGCTTAATTAAAAAGTTAAAAACATAGGACACTAATCGATGGAAAACTTTATTTAAGGTTTTATATATATATATATATATATATATATATATATAATATATATATATATATATATATATATATATATATATATATATATATATATATATATATATATATATATATATATATATATATAAACGAAAAAAGATTAATTTATTATATAAACGAATAAAATTGATTTATTAAAAGCACTTAGAAGAATTAAAAACGGAGAATGGTTCAAATTAAGGAGATCGATTTATAGCACTTAGAGGAATTAAAACCGGGAATGGCTCAATTAAAGCCGAAATTGGGGCACTAATCGATGGAAAACATTATTTATGGTTATCTCTGGGACAAGCTTTCGTCTAAGTTGTTCATTATACCTTTTTCAAGTAAAGGAAAGGACTTCAACTACAGATCAAAATGAAGGGTTTGTGGGATGTTAGTTGGTTGGTTTTTTGTTATTTAAGTCTGTGAAATATTTTGATGATAACAGTATCGAGTTTTGGATGTAGTCGAATGTAAACTGACCAGGTATTTTATTAAAGTTTGTGGTATTGTGAATATATAGAGATTCGGCTATTTTTCTTTTTTGGGTATGGCTTATATTTTTTAGGATAGATGTGTTGTTTATATTTATTTTGTGTTGGGTGAGAGTACGATGTTGGGTAAGAGATGAATTAATGTTATCTTTGGTAAGGTCAGTTCTGTGCTGATTTAAACGTCGGGCCAGATCATTTGTTTCTCCTATATATATGGAAGGGAAGTTGTGGCAGGGGATTTGGTAAATGCATTGTTTTGGGGGGATTTTGTATTTAGGGGGCTGAAGGGTGTGTTTGAGGGAAAAAGTATTGTTTTGAGTAATGGATATGGATTTTGGAAGATGTTGTTTGATAGTGTGGTTTAGTTCATAAGACAGAGGAAGGAATGTTTTAGGTGTATTGGCGTTTTCATGTTGGGCTTGGTAGTATTTTTGTTTTGCTTTTTTGTTGGAATTTATTATGGAGGGTGGGTATTTGAGTTTTGTAAAGGTTGAGTAGAGATATTGTGTTTCAGAATTGAGATGAGTGGGGGTGCATATGCGGAGGGCTCTCAGGTATAGGGAAGTTAAAGTAGCTATTTTTGTGTTTTTATTATGGGCAGAATACCAGTGTATGTAAGTGGGGGGGGGGAGGTGGGTTTTCTGTATACTGAGTAGTTTAAGTGTGGGGAATCTTTCCATGAAAGTAAGGTGTCTAAAAAGGGTATTGTGGAATTATGGGGTAATTCGTAGGTGAAGGATATGGAGGGATGTATGTTGTTTATTAGAGTTAGGATATGGTTGAAATTTGTGTGGTTAGGGATGGCTACGAATACGTCATCGACATGTCGTAGCCATGTGGAGTTGGTTAGGAGGGGGTTGGGTAATATATGATAATGTTCTATTAACTCCATGAAGAGGTTAGCGAGGGTATGGGAGAGTGGGGAGCCCATTGATAGGCCTTGATTTTGACGGTAGAATTGGTTATTGAACGTGAAATAGTTGTGGTTGAGAGTGAGAAGTATTAATTCTTTGATAAGGGGGAAAGGGTAGGTAAGGTTGATTTGATTAGAAGTTATAAAGTTTTCAAGGAGTTGTAGGGTGTAAGGTACGGGTACGGAGGTAAATAAGGATACTACGTCAAAACTTAGGAATTTATTAGTGGAAGGGTTTATGGAATCAGTCTGTTGTATAAAATCATAACTGTTTTTGATATGCTAGGGAGAGATTTTTCTATAAGGGGTTGGAGGGTGTGTGATAACCAGGAGGACAATTTATAAGTATTACAGTTGATGTTGGATATTATGGGGCGTAAGGGAGTATTGTTTTTATGTATCTTTGGTATTCCATAAAATTGTGAAAGATTTGTCATATATGCTTTGTTCTGTTTATGTATATCCGGATATTGTTTACATATTTGTTTTAGATGGCTATTAAATTTAAATGTATCAAAAGAGTTTTGGTGCGGGTTTTTGTGAGGAGGGAATATGTGTTATTGTCGTTTAGGATGTGATTGCATTTTGTTATGTAGTCATTGTGATCCAATATTACTATATTACTACCTTTATCACTACGGGTGATGACTATATCTTTATTTTTTTGTAGGGAGGTCAGGGCATGATAAAAAATGGATGGAAGCTTATCATTATGATTTTTGTTTATTAGGTTATTCAATAATATCCCTTTTAGGATATCTGTATTAACGTCGTTGTTTTTATTTAGTTTTTTCCAATGTTCAAAGTTGTTATAAAATTGTAAGTAATTTTCACTTCTCTCTAGGGCGAAGGGAAGACCATAACCAAGGAGTATTTTTTCTTCGTATTTTAAATTGTATTTTGATAAATTTTTGATGGTTTCTGGATTGGAAGAGGAGCACCATAAACTATTTTTGAATATAAGATCGAATTTGTGTTTTAGTAAGCGATTTTGGTTATGAACAATTTTATCTTTAAGACTATGTGCGTTATCTAGTAAATTAATACTTTTTAAAAAAATACATTTTACTTAAAAAAAAAATTCTATTTATCTACCCGACAATTTTCCTGGCAACTATGATATTAACATATTTGAAACACACACACACTTATAAACTAATAGTTATTGGCTATTTAAAAATGATTTTAATTACGTAAATATTCCTGGAGAAGCTGGACCAAACTAAACACAAAGTAGCTGCATATTTTATTGGTATAAACTACAAATATATCGATATAAAAAATTAAAAATAATATATATATATATATATATATATATATATATATATATAATATATATATATATATATATATATATATATATATATATATATATATATATATATATATATATATATATATATAGGAATCAGTTTTATAATTATTACACTTAAGAAACATGAATTCAAAATTCTTGTCCGACAATCGGCATCTATCGGTACGAGAAACATTTCCTGCAATACTAAATATGCGCTTTACAGGAGCAGAGGATGCAGGAACTGCTAAATATTTTTGCGCTAATTTCGCAAGAGTTGGAAATATTTGTTCTAGCACCTGCCAGTTTGCTAGTACATCCCTTTCCTCAGACATACATGATCGTTCAATTTCAATATTTACATGTTCCACCCTCTGTGTTTGGTCTGCTTGACCACGAGTTTGGGACCATAAAGCTTAGTAATTTTTTCCTCTTTGGTTGTGGATATCCTGAACTTGGTCCAGGTTCACTCTAAAACTTCACTATCATTGCCTGTTTTTGTGTATTATTTGCAAGAAAGTTGTGCCGTTGCCAGTAAGGCAGATCTTAAAGTAGCTTTTTCTTCTTCTCTGCACCAATTCATTTTAAATCAAGGATCTAATATGCTTGCTAGTTGATAAGTTTTTCTAATTTCAAATGACTGCATGCGTTTGTGAAGTGAGAGTTTTAATCCAAGTACTAGAGATGTATTAATGTATTATACTTTGACTGCATCTTTTCCAGGTGAAAGCTAAGCCCTCTAAGACAAGGAATAACCAAGCTGGATGAAACAGAGTTATGTCGTTGAGCACAGTCAGCTGCATCCTCAAATGGCTCAAATATCTCTAACATATCTTTGAGAATATTCCTATCATACGCTCCAAGGGTTGGAGCACCCTCCAAAGTCTTTAACTTATCTTCTGAAATTCTTAAAACGGATCTGATCATTTTGACCTCGAAATTCCATCTAGTAGAACAACCAGATTCTAATTTTTTTCCGTCTTCTAGAATGTTAGTAGCTACTGTTGATTTGTGTACAAAGGATACCAATTTCAAAAACCTTATTCGGCGTTGCGTTTAATTGTGCATCTCTGAGACCATCTTTTACAACAACTGTAAAGTGTGAGCAAAACAAGAGTATTGTTCGGTTCTTAAAACTTCAAATAATTCAGAATCGGTTTCAGGATTATTATCCAGATCATTGCTTTCAGAGTCTGTATCATCATCATCATCTTTTTGAGCAGGTTGGAAAATCCTGGTAAAGAGAAAGCTGATATCATATCCGTTGCATTGTCTGTGATGACATGAGTAATCTTATTTCCTATACCAAAATCTAATATAGTCTGTTCGTATTCCTGTATTAATCTTTGTGCTGTATGACGACCATAAAATCTTTTGCAAGCTGAGGCTACAGTCACAAAAGTCCAATTATTTATGTAATGCGCTGTAAAGCCAAGGCAAGACCTCATCTGTCAGCTTGACCATATATCACGTCACCTAGATTTTTTAATATGTTTTCTTTTAAGTTAACGCATTTATCAACTAATAATCTGTTCACTAAATGTTTACGGGATGGTATCTGATAGCGAGGATCAGCTGAATTCATCAATTCATGAAAGTATGGGCTTTCTACAACAGAAAATGGCAAAAAATCACATGCCACATGCATTACTAGCATCGCGAGTTGAATATTTCTTTATTTTATGTAGATCCAGCACTGACAAAACTTTGCAGAGATGGCTGATCTGCTTCAGATTTGGGATCGCAAGGGTCGAGATAACTCTGATGCAAACCACTGTGCTTTCTCTGTAAATATAAAACCATATTAATAGGTAAATAGGTAAAAGTAAAAAGGAACTCTTACGTGTTTCTTTAAAAGTCATGGTCCCTAATGCTTACTGTTTCAAATTTTTCAAATTATATATTATGTTTGTATAAAACTAAAAATATTCAAATTTCAATATTTAAGTTTTATCCACTGCTAGTTTTTAATATTTATAGTAATTTTTTTTTGTTTTTTTAACACGTGCATTGCAATCTATGCTCTAAATTAGCATGGACAAGTGCTTTGAAAATGTTAAAAAGTGAATAGAACAACTTAAAAAATGTTAAACGTTCATATATACACGAATCTACACACATATATGAAGCTAAATACATGCAAATAAACTCTCATATCCCCAATAAGTGTATATATCTTAAAAAATGTAACCTAACTTAACCAAACCCAACCTGAAATAACCTAATTAACCTAACCCGATCTAACCTAACCAAAAATGACGTAAATTAACCTAATCTAACAAAACTAGACCTAACATAACTTAACCTAACCTAATTAATTTGATAAATTATTAACTAAAGTAAATTTGCACTTCACCAATATTCGAAACTTTAAACATTTTGGAATAATTTAATTTTGTATTTTTATAAACCGGAAGTGAGTTAAATCAGCAGTTGATAAAACGGAAAAGGTCATATATATATATATATATATATATATATAATATATATATATATATATATAATTTATATTTTTCTTTATTAAATATATATCTTATATCTTATGGTTGCATATACTTCTCTTTCTAATATATATATATCAGTGGCGTACCTTGAAGATTATACTTGGGTAGGATGATATATATATTATATATACTACTATATATATATACATACTTCCCCTGTCTATTGTCAATATCTATCAAACATATTCTAATTATATATAAATATATTATATAATATATATATACTATATATAGAGAGAGAGAGAGAGAGAGAGAGAAGAGGTATTCAAAATTCTTTTTTTTTTCTCAAATTCTTCGTACGTTTTCGCCTGAACGAAAAGTTTCGTTTCCGTGATCTCGTATTTTTGTCATTCGTAAGGTAATAATGTCTGGCCTGGCTCTATATATTATTATATGAAATATGGAAAATCTCTGTACGCCGATAGCTTAAATTTTACTCTTAAGAACAGAGTAGGAAGGGCAAATTTCCAAATGAATTTTAGTTATTATAATGGCTATTGCTAATGTAGTTGTTTTTCTTTAAATTTATTTTATAAATCAGTTTATTTTTTTCACTTTCAAATAAAATTGTAATAGTTAGTTAACTTTATATAATTTATTTTATCAAAAAGACTCAAAAAATAATTGGGTTGAAGCTACCTACCCTATGTATAGGCCCCTGATATATATATATATATATATATATATAGTATATATATTAATTAGTATAATTATATATAAATTATATATTATATATATATATATATTATATATATATATTACTTTAAAATCAAGAGTAGCAGTCGTAAATTTTTGGTTTGACTCCACAACCCTGCTTGAAGGATATCACATTAATGATACAATAAAAAAAATAACTACTTTAATATTCTTGTGAAGGTTTGAAATAGCTTCCACAGAGCAAGAAATACCAAAATCACAATCTTTGCACAGAGCTTTGAAGTTTCCAGAAGTTATTTGGGTAACTTGAAATATTTCCATATTTCAGAAGGCTTTCCGGAAGCCATATTATCTCGACATATATTCTCCAACACCTAAATATATAAAAAAAATTCTTTAAGTTTGAGCAATAACGGAAAAACTACTTTAATAATGTATCATACGGAGGAAACAAGAAAGGCGCTTGCATTTTGGCGAGGTTGCAATTTTCAAATAGGCACTAAGCGAAAACGAAGTACGAAAAATTACTAGATGATTCAAGATTTATTTAATTAAAGTGAAATTCTCAGATAAAGCATTATTAATCAGTTAAAGATTTGGTAATTTTCGTATTGTAAAAGTGTTGTCGGACATATTTTGTATTTTTTGTTGGGCTATTTATTCTTTGTCGATCTATTTCATTTTCGATTACATAGGGGTATATACTTTTTAAAGTAATGAACATCAATCAATAAAATGCTATGTTGTTCTTCAAATACAAAATTAGATGTTGCATATCCGCATCAGTTGACACACTGACCACCTCTCGCGTTCATGTTGTAAATATGTTTCATAGAAAACTCTCTCTCTCTCTCTCTCTCTATATATATATATATATATATATATTATATATAATATATATATATATATATAAATATTACAAAATAACATATAATATATATATATATATATATATATGGGTAAAAACCATGATTTAAGCAATTCATGTAAGTCATTAAGCATATCATGACATACAGAGTGACACAGCCTGTGAGAGCACCACCTTTGCCATCTCATGTGCTACACCTCGATAATCTGGTTGCCTCTCCCATGAGGTCTATTGTAACTGTAGGCGTATCATAGCTTCTCTCCCCCATTGGGAGGGATGCCTAATGAGAGGGGAGAAGTGGAGGGCGATGCCGCCCGAAGCGTCCCTACCTCGAGGTCTTTGGTAGGAAACTCTCGTGCAGAGAGGATTAGCTAGAATAGGGTCATGTGCCATTATAATTAAGTGTGTGATTACGCGATTATATATTGTTATCTACGATTTTAAAGTACTTAATCTATTATTCATTGTGTAAAAAAAACCATTTCCTGTGCAATCTCGTTACTGAATAATAAAGAAATAATTACGATTACATCTCTTCATTTTTGAAACCGGTCAGATGATAGGCCAGTAATTAAGATTAATTAAGTGGAACAAGAGCGAATCTTGTTCATTAACCCATTTTTGGTGAAGCCCAGAGTGACTATAGGGAGCATTGATCCCTTAATTTAGTGCCAAATTGCTAAATTTCAAATTAATCAAAAAAAAAAAAATTTTTTTTTTTGCCGTCATCTGTGAGATAGATGCTAAATCAGTTCGAGAGATCTATAAATAATCAAGTGATTGATTTAAGCTAACTGCAACGTGAAGAAATATACCCTTCTATAAGTCTAAAATAGAAGGAAGAAAGCCGTTGAAAAATTAAAGCGAAGAAAATTCGTTAGCGTCCAAGATTTGGGAAATTTGAACCCAAGCTATCTTAGCCCTAAAATTCAAACATTTGCGCTTGACTCTGAAACGACTCAACAAAATATTCAAAGAGTCAGGAACTTGTAGAGTCAATAACGATGGTGAGCACGAAAAAACTGAGTCAAAAAGCTCAAACAAAGGCCTCCTCACGATCAAGAAAGGGAAAGACTCCTTCCCCTCAACTCCCTCAACTCCCTCAACCCCAAATGGAGGAGCATGGGCCATCTGGGTTTACAACGGAGAGTGAACCTGAGACGACGCCCAAGAATGCCCGCCAAAATGGGAGGTCGAGGCGTTCTGAATACCGATCGCCTATAAATACTTATAGTCAATTAAGCTCCAATCAATTGCCCATCTTCGATCCTTACGATGTAATCAACTGGCTGAGTGCAACCACGGCCATCTTTAAATTGAATCGTATTGGCGAGCCCCATGAGCGTGTTCGCTTATTGGCACCGATACTTCCCACAACGTTGGTATCTAAATTAAAATTCCCGCTTCAAGAAGATGCTTATAGAATCCTTCTTGAAGACATAGAGAAAATGTACCTCCCAGCTCTCAGAAACCGAATACGAGATGTATTTAAACAAGGCATACAGCCAGATGAGTTGCCAAGCGAATATATAAACCGCGTCAAAAATGTTCTTGGGAATAAAAGTTTCGAAGTCCTCTTAGAACACAACCCGAAATTTGCCGTAGACCTCTTCTTAGAACAGATGCCTGTAAACATCCAGATGTCAGTTTATTCCCTCGCTGAAGAAAACGACTTGTTGAGAATGACTAAAGTGGCGGACGATCTGTATAAAAATTTCGTTCGCAAAGATGGAAGAAACCAACCTCAAAGTTTCGATCAGACTTGGGGATCTGTACACTCTGTGCGTCCGCACACAAGTCGACATGAAATCGAATCTGCTGGCCCAAAGAACATCGCGCCAAACCCGGTGCACACACCTAACGCCACTCCATCCAATGACAGCCATCTTTCCACCCAGCTGGCACAGCTGGCGAACACAGTCTCGACGCTGGCCGACACTGTACAACAGATGATGCAAGGTCAGACACAAACAGCTGAGAAAGGTAATATGAGACGCGAAAGGAGCCAGTCTAGACAAACGCGCTCAGCTGATAGTAATGGATATACCAGCACTTTCAACAATGCCGCAAATCACCTCCGTTATTACCATTCCAGATACTTATATCTTGCATACAAATGTGAAGGGGTGGAGTGCCCCCTATACACATTACTCCATAATAATGGTAACAGATCCACCACATCACAAAATGCGGAAAACTAGAATCCCGATTGCTCACCACACACCCTCAATATGGCAGTCGGGAAAAATCATATCAAAGAAAAAAAGTTTCCTTTCATCCTCAAATAAAAATCATCAACAATCCACACCAAGTTGATAATAAGAACAATGAAATAAACATAATAAATCATAGTGCCGATATAACTAGTGAAAACTATATAGTAAATAAAAACATTATAAATACGAGGATTAATAGTAGTCAAAATGATACTACTATCAATACTGCACTTCTTACTACTACTACTACCAATAATAATAATAATAATAATAATAATAATAATAATAATAATAATAATCACAATATTCATCAAAACAATGAAAATAGTGACCATAAAATTGAAAGGAAGAGCAAATCCAGCCTTACTGATAAAAAAGACAGGGCTCCTCAGAGCCTCGAACCAACCGCTTGTATCGAAATTTCTGAAAATTTGAATAATGTGCAAAATGACAGTATTCGAGTGAATTGTGATAAAATAAATGATAAAATTGTGAATAAACTACCGTCATTATCTGTGAAGGGTAAGCATGCACCCCATATTTATATAGACAATGAGAGACCCTCTGGTAGTAGTAGTGCAAATTCTGAAAATAATTTAATCGATAAAAATATTGTGATGAATGATTCGTCAGTTTTGAAATGTTATGGTAAGCTAAATGAGTCCAATATTGTAACAACTAGGAGCCCTCTGCATGCAGGGTATATATTTTTCACATTAAATTTACCTCATCATATAGTTATGAACCAGGTAAGGGTCGGTGGGTTCGATAAAACAGATAGCTTGTTAAACCCCATCCATAGTGCTGATAACGAAGGCTGTAGTGACAGTAAAATAGTTAAAGCCGATGTGGAGGTGAACGAGCAAGTCTGTACAATCGACGATTTAATCTCTTACCAGGTTTATGATTGTATTAATGGAGTAAATTACTTAATCGATACAGGTTCTTGCAAAAACATTCTTGCAGGAGGGGTTCGTACTGATCACCGCCCACCTGTTGGATTTCTGTATGCGGCAAATAATTCTAAAATAGCCATTTATGATGTAAAAAAGCATTGAAATAGACTTAGGTCTTGGTAGAAAGTATGTAGAGACATTTTATGTAACTAGTATCGCTATGAACATTTTAGGTTTGTCATTTTTAAAGAATTTTCAAATGGGTATCGATTTTACAAATGATTTATTGATTGATTCTGTTACAAATAATAGTATTAAATTAAAGAAAATGTACAATTCTAATATTAATTATGCGCATGAAACTCTTTCCTCTTCTCTAGCATTTACTCCTCATCCTAATATTTTGCACGTTTCTTCTAGTCCTACACCTTTTAATGAAATTTTATCGCGATATAAAGGTTTATTTTTGAACCCATATTTGCCGGAAAATCATCATATCAAAATAAAACAGATGCAAATATGGGATGAGATTTTTGAAAAATATAAAAATAATAAAAATCAAAGAATGAGCACAGCGTTGATAGATGGGGGCGGTCAAGTAACTACTGACGAAGAAACCGCCTTCATACCTGAAAAAGTATTAATCGAGCTGGCAAATACCTATCCCTATAAAGTGAATGTTAAGGGGCCTCCCTTATCTTTAAGACCCAGAAAAATTCCTCACAAGCTCTACACACAAACTAGAGCAGAATTTGACAATCTTGTGGCCACAGGAGTGCTAAAACGATCCAACTCCCCATGGTCCTTCCCAGTCAGTGTCCTCGAGAAGTCTGGCGGGCGTGTGAGACTGATATCGGACTTTAGAGAACTCAATAAGAGGGTGGAGGTCGCGACTTATGGCCTACCACACCTTAATGATGCAATGTTTACCCTTAAAGGAAGCCAGCTCTACACGAAGCTTGACTTAATTCAGGCCTACTACAGCCTGCCATTACACGCAGATTGCGTAAAATACTTCACTATAACATCGAACCTGGGTTCTTATTCCTATCAATATCTGCCGATGGGATTCGTCTCAAGCCCGTTTATCTCCCAAGCCTTCATGGATACTCTCTTACAGGGGATCCCGAACGTCCACGCATACATGGATGATGTACTCATACACTCAGAAACTGAAGAAGAACACCTGATCCTCCTTGAAAAGGTGCTGAAAAGATTACAATACTTCCATATCAATATTAACTTAAGTAAATGTCAGATAGCAAAAAGTGAAATTGACTACCTTGGCTACACAATAGACAAGGTGGGGATTAGGCCTAATGATGATAAAATCAAGGAGATAATAGACACACCAAAACCCAAAACTATAAAGGAATTAAGAAGTTATCTCGGGAAGATTGGGTTCTATCGTTCTACTGTGGCTGTGTTCTCAAACGTTACCGCACCCCTCTATCATTATTTGAAGGGAAAGCCGTATGGGAACCGAAAAATCACGTGGGACCCTTCAGGAGAAAAAGCTTTTAAAGACAGCAAAGAAGCCATCAGAAACGCCAATACACTAACTTACCCAAGCCACTCCAGCCCTTTCGACATCATCATACACTCCACCAATACCGCCGCCGCAGCGGTCATATTGTCAACACCTGACGAAGGAGGAGCCCCTATCGCCTTCTACAGTATCATTTTATCAGCCGCGGAGCGGACCTATGATGGTGTAGGAAAATTATTAGTGCTTCTGACGAAACTCTTGAAAAAATATGGATACCTTCTCGCTAATCGACCTATCAAAATATTCACCCAATCGCGGGAAATTATACAAAGGTACAATAAAATAAATGACAATAAGAATTATAATTTACGTGAGATTAGAAGCTTGAACCTCTTGTCGGCTTATCAGGTCTCTTGGGAGTTGATCACTAAAAAGACTAATCCGTTATGTGAATATTTATTAATTAACCACCTTGATAATGAAGACGAAACCCCCATCAATGCAACAGATCATTGCAAAGTAATGAAAAAGGAGGAGGAGCTAGCGAAGCCACGCCTCCCGAGCTCGGTGATTGGCTTAGCCACCTCCACGCCAGCCAATCAGAGCGAGCCTGATAGAACAATAACAGAAGGTGATCAAAACACACGGGCAGACACCTGCCTCATTGAGATCCCATCGTCGAATTAAAGAGAAGATACGCTGAGACCACAAAGAATGTAGCGCGTGCTGAAACCATAAATTCCACAGAAAGGCAGACGATGGGAAATTTAAACGACCATCGAACACCTTTTTTAAATATCTCCCATGGGAAAAATCCTGACGCAGTAACGAAAGGATTAAACATGGAGGCAAGAAAGGAATTTGAGAAAGAGAGCTTGGATAGATTTAATAAAGGATTAAATGGATTAAAAGCCGATGACTTAAAAGATATTTTGCCATTAAACACACAAATAAATCTCATTAGAGATTGCAACGATGCTCATTTAGAATTAATTAAACGATTCAGGAAAGAAATTAACTATTTAGAGATAAGGAGAGATCAAAAAGATGATCCATTTATAAAATCGCTATTAGAGGGTAATAATAAGAGTTCATTGATCATTAAAAAACATGAATTTTGGTTCAAAAAACAAAAGATACATTTATATGTTGACCTATCATTAAACTATGCTCGTGTTATCATTCCAAGCACCCAAGTCGCCGCCCTCATCAGGATGACCCACTTACAGGGGCACCTCGGTATTAATCGCTGTCTCACTGTCCTAAAAGCCGATTTCGTATTTGAGAAAATGCATCGGACAGTTAAGGAGATGATAAGGTCCTGTGCTCAATGTCAGCTGTCTAAAATTGGCAGGGGAATCAATCCCATTTTAGGCGAGTACAGAGAAGTTTCCTATAAGTTTGAAGTAATCCATATCGATATATTGAAGCTCCCTACCTGTCGGGGTTACAAGTATCTCCTAACCCTTATAGATCGTTACTCTCACTATGTGTGGGCTTTCCCACTTAAGGACGCCTCAAAAGAGACAATCGTTCAGACTTTGATAAACCAGCTAATCCCCCACTGTGGAATTCCCAGCCGAATAGTTTCAGATAACGGCGTCAACTTTACTTCACATTTATTTGAGAGTGTGTGTAAGCTGTTGGGGATCATCCACTCCACCACAAGCACCTGCAATCCGGCCTCGAACGGGAAATGCGAGATGCTGAACAAAATGATCGTCAACAGTCTTCGAACGATGTTAGCTGAGCCAACCATGAGAACATAAGATTGGTTAAGCGTCCTTCCCTTCGTATTATTCTCCCTAAGGCTCGCCCCCATCTATGAGGGGGGTATCACCCCCAGTAAACTAGTATACGGACAAAACATCAACATACCTGACGGTCTTATCAGCACAACCGCCTCCAGTGGACCAAAATCATACGATACTTACATTGAAAGACTAACAGAATTAATGGCTAAACCATTAGCACAAAGAACAAATTTACGCAATCGAAACATATTTTTGCCAAAGAATTTGAGAGGCTCGATTTCTACTTGTGAAGAGTCAACAGTACAATGTCGGAAAGCTCTCAGCAAAGTATCACGTCTCCTATCGTGTGGTCAAAATTACCAACAGCAATGCTCACATCATAAAGGACAATAAAGTCGTAGTAGAAAGCTTAAGAAATGTTAAAATTTTCTACGAACCAGTACTCACTTCTTCGGTCCGAAAGAAAAACTCGGAAGGAACAGAAAAATAGAGGAAGTGAATGAGGAACAAATGTGAGTATCTCTTGAGGAAAATAAGAGACAAAGACGATAATGTGAAAACTAATACGTGTGCAAATTCGATTGTTATAGTGTATTATTACCCACATATTGTAGTTCTTTCCTCCTTTTCCAAGTAGTTATTCCACTATTCCTTCTATTCGACTTTACTATACATTTCATGTAACCAAATATAAAGGAGTGTT
>JABUQX010004835.1:0-10758 GCA_015478945.1 Trachelipus rathkii
TATTTAATAAGTATTTATCCCTTGTATTATCAAAACATGAGTAATGTTAATGGGTACAACTAGTTCATTCAATCATTAAAAGACACCTACCATTTATATACAATATATATATTAATATAATATTAATATTTTAATATATATATATTATATATATATATATATTAATATATAATATTATATATATATATATATTATTAATATATATTAATATTATTAATATATATATATATATATATAGTATATATATATTAATATATATATATATATATTATAAATTACATTAATTAACATGAATATTATAATAATATATAATATAATATTAGAGTAATGATGAGATTAAGTTATAATTATATATTAGAAGAGCATTGAACTAAGTTATAAATATTAAATCATTACAGCCTAATATAAAAGCAAGGGCAACTTCCATTCCGGAATCAGCTTAGTACCCTATTTCACTATACACTTCCCCATAAATATAATCACATTCAATTAAATTATCTTTACCATCTCACAATATCCATATAACGAATTAAAAATGATACCAAGGAAGACATTAACACATCCTGCCTCAATCCGCTATTATTAATCATCACTAATTCACTAATAATATATATATTAGCACTTATCACATAACTCCATTTATATTCTTTAATAACTATGGAGCATATATATTATCACTTAATCAAGACAATATCACATTAATAACTTTATATATTGATTTCCAATTCAGACGTCACCCTAACTACCATCTAAATAACTCAATAATATTAAAACTAGCAAATTATGATCACACATATAAAGTAGCTTTACGCCTTGATTATTATACTCATTGACATAAGTCATGTTGTCAAGTCGAATACAAATAGACTTAAATATTAATACAATTTATTCCTTACTATTTCTCGAACACTATTATATTCTCACTCACCAACTTCTTTCAGAATAATGATATCACTACATCGAATTCATCTAACATTAATACTATATTATTATCTAAAAATATATAATATATATACTTATTATATTATTCTGATTACAATTATAGACGTATCAATCTCACTCTAGATACATTTACAGTTATCCACTATACAGTATCCCATCATTATATTATATCTCAGAGTAAATGAGAACTGCTTATTTCGAACACAATATAGCCAGCAAATATCTTCATATTCTCCCAAGCAACCTCAATAAAGTAATTCCTCTATAGTTCCCTCTTTCCACCCTATCTCCTTACCCTTATATGAAGTACTATTACCAGCTCTCCTCCATCTTTCGGAATTATACATCAATACGCCGGGTATATTATATATATATATAATATATATATATATATATAACTTTCCGTAGTAGCTAACAGCTATTTACTCACATAATAATTTATCCAGTCAATCATCAATACTAACTATAATAGCCACCATTATTTACTTATAATCATTTTATCAACAATGTTAAAATATTATTATCATACTATATACCATCAAGTATCGTGTATGAATTTCAAGGAGCAGCTCCTCACCCCAAAAAAAATATTCTGGCTATGGCTCTAATTTAATGTACCGTATATATATATACAATATAAAATTAGCCTAATTTTATTCTTACATACTATCAAAGATCACTTTCATACTAATTCACTATATCATTACTCTTCAAATACTTATACTATTGCCTAATAGTTGTGCAGATTTCGAGTGTTGATTCACCTTATCCACCAACTTTCCTTCATTATCATTATTCCATTCATCTTATATTCATTATTTATTTTATCATATATATATATATTATTAGAAGATTCCCTTTATTTTTCATTTATCTATTAAACTTATATATTCAGTACTTATCTTTCCAAGAAAGAGCTTCCTAATATTTACCCTTGTTAAAGTTTCCATATTCATTTACCTCCTTACAAAATAGTTTTCATTTACCTCTTTTATATTCCTCCTACTGAATAATTAGTGACACTTATTATATACAAGTCTTAATTTTTTACTATTTCATTTATTAATATATATAATATATATATATAATATAATATATATAATATATATATATTAATATATTATAAATATATATATATATATATATATATAAATTATATATACATATATTATACTGTATATATATAATTTATATATATATTAAAATTTTATATCTTTTGACATTTATCCCCAAATTTAAATGTCGACAATTTCAATAAATTTGTTCATTTCCTTTTTCATTCCCATAATGAAGTTGTTCCGATTTAAAGTCTTTATCCAAGAGATTTCTTTTGGGGAATGGAGATGAAAAGAAGAGAGAAGAAAGAGAGAAAATAAATAAAAATAACAGAGTAAGCACCGAAGGAGGCCTGAAAAAAAAGAGGAACATTAACAACAGCAGGAGAAATAAGAAGAAGATAGATAGAAGAAATTAATAAAAAACGGCTATTAAAATCTAAAACTAAAATTAAACGAACAAGCGCAGAGAGCTAAAATATAAAACAATAAAAATAAAGGAATTAAAAGCCTAAAAAAAATTTTTTTTCAAAAAATAAAAACTTGGAAGGGGAAAAACACATTTTCCTTATGCCATTTCGAATTTTTTGCTCAGTTTCTTTATATTCGTAAAGGATTTCTGCTTCTTTTAATTTTATACAATTTTAACTTACTTTTCATTTGAGATTAACTATTTTGTCACTTTTCACTTCATATTCAAACGAACCAACTCACCATATAGATCAAATGTAGATACTTACTTCTGATCTGGTATATTTAGCATCTATTTTCGCAACCTATTCATTAATTCTTTTTATACTCTCATTATGACTAGAATATACTCTTAAAGCCGACTTCTTATACAATAATAAACAGGAAAAATCTCGGGCTACGAATCACTTTCTTGGCAAAGGATTCATATGCATTTCATTTTTGGATTTTGTATGGGATTATTTAGAGCAGTTTTAGGTTTATTACGAATACTATTTATCCTCTTATATTAAATTACTCTTACTTCCTATTCTTCATACTTAATATCTTACTTTATTCCTCATCTATTATCTTACATGTTCAACTAATATATATTATTATATATAATATAATATATATTATAACTTATGCATAAATTTTGTTTGATATATATTTACCCATTATCCTATTATATACAGTCACTAATATATATTATACACATATACTATATTATTACCAAACTATATTTTTTCAACTCAAAACATACAAAACTGTAGTCATTCTGAGTGAGTTATGGGGTATTATGGTCGTGGCCATCTCTAAAGATAGATCGCGATGATAGTCGGCTTGGTTTAAGCGGGCGTATACTGTATAGTGGTGAGTGTGCTGGAAATCCAGGCGGTGGGACCTCGTTTTGACAGTAAGGATAAACATGGTGTGAGGAAGTAACGAGGATGCCTGGTGCGGCTCTCATACTCATGGGGAGTTTGTCAACCCTTGAATCTTTGCGTTTTGTGCCATCTATTGCTTTTCTTAGTCTATCTCTCTCCTAATCCGCTAAATCGAACTCTACTACCACATTTGAAGAGCTTGTGAGAATTCTTTTTGCACATTCTCTCCATTTGCTTGGTTTGCCATTACCACTTCTTTATCACCTCGAGTTCTCGTCGGAATAAGATTTGTATTATTAGTGCCCATGCACAATCTGAGCAAAGGTTTGTCAAAAATGACACCCCTTCACACATGGGGTGTTTGAGGGTTGGACGCTCAGCAATGTGTAGCCGCCTTTAAGGAAAGGAATGTCCGATGGAGCTTAGGAGCGGGAAGAAGCAAACGGTCGCATATAACAAGTGAATAGGGCGAGGTGTCTTGCGCCTGAAAGGTTAGTGTATAGGGCCTTTCTGGCCGCTAGCTCAGGGGATGAACCCTACATCTATTGAGGAGTGTGTGGTGCGCTGTCAGTGAGTCGAAATCCCTCGCTAGATACCCACTTAGAAAACCTCACTAGTGGATTTTTGTACTGTCAGTAGCGAGTCTCACTTAAACGGGTAAAAAACACAGGTGCGCGGATACGGTACATGGGAGGGGTTACCTCTTCACCTACTTTTCAACATTGCGGTTCACATCATTTACTAACAACTACAATCCAACCGGCAATCAATTCAGATTTTCACAAAAAAAGGAGGCCCAACACCTAATCACCGACTCTCATGCATCACTCTCCATATGGATCATATGTTACAACCCCACATACCTTGGCCTCCTCAAACTTAAATTTACCCAAAAACTGGGGTAGAAAATGAGTTAGTAACTTACGCAGACAATGATGATTATAACTAATAAATCTCAACTCAAAGCTATTATATACTATTATATATATCACGGCCACATATATATACATATATAATATGTATATATATATATAGATCAGATACAATTTGAATAAACTACTTCTTTATCACTACCATTATTTACTTTATTTACTCATCATATATATATATATTACTAGTATTACTTCATCAACTCTATCTATATATTATAATATATAGTGAAGCTGAGTAGAGATAAAGCCTTTAGTTAATTTTTGAGCAGAATCAGATGGTTCGGAACACCTTTAATCATTTTTTATGCTTCCCATGAACAGTCGCATTTAATGAAGAAGAAAAGTTTAGAATAATTCCGAAGTGAAGCTGCAAATCGGAAAGATAAAGATATTCTTTTATCTTATTATTTTAATTAATTTAGCACATTTGCCACCAACCACTTCGTCTCTCACACACATTATAATTTTACTTCGTTTCAAACAAATCAGTTGGTAAAATAATACCATGTAATAATTTGTTTATAAAGAGGGAAATTTAGTATGAGAAGATGTAAATACTGATAGCGATACATGGTTTTCCAATTTCAGAATTCATTTATACTTACTGAACGTTGTTTGTAACACACTTACAAAAAGTAAATTCCAAGAAAAGCAAGATATTTAGGGTTGGACAAAAAGGGTTGGGGTTTGAAAAACTAACAGTAGCTGTAATGATACATACAATTTTCATAAAATCGGTTGCAGAGATGGTTGCCAAGTCGGCAAACCATTGTATAGTTTATAACAACGAAATAAACACATAGGGTGTTGATCGCCATGTGGTTATAACTATTGTAAAATAACTACGTGTTTTTTAAGCCTAATAATACACATAAATAATAGAAAAAAAAAAAATTGTAAACTTTCGTCATGTTAGAAGAAAGAATCTCAGAATGTGCAAAATGCCATACAACCCAAAGACGCAATTCCTTAGGCTGTATCGTAAATTGATGATCTAACACGAATGAGAAAAATTAAGCAATCTTTAAACCCCCGACTTATGAGTAAAAATTTTTTAGGCATTCTCAACAGCGTGGTCAGTAGTTCTGACGTTGTGTTATGTTGTGTGCAAGTTGTAGTGCTGTGTACGCAAGGCAGTAGACAGGGGGGGGGTTACGGGTTAAGTCGCATCCCCGAAAGTCTTCCAAGGAACAGGGGCAGGACGGGCGGAACATACGATGTGGGGTTCGAAACTCCTTCTCTTCTCCCACAACCAAAAACCCTCCCTGAAATTATTTAAGCAATCAAACAATTAAAAAGAAATTAAATCTCTTAATATTTAATTACTTTAATACAATAATAAAAGAAAAATAGTTATGTGAAAAAAAAGTTTGTCTGTAATAAAGTTCAAAAATGCAAAGTTAAAGAGAAAGAAGAAAAAAGAAAATTGAAATATTAATAAGATAATAAGATTAGTACTAATATATATACTGATTATTTATGTGATCACTCGTGAGAAAGATCCTAGGGTTCCTCGTTGTTTCTTATGCGTATTAGTGTAAAGATGGACTGTTGAGAAAGTATGGCGTATGACAACACTTAGAAAAGGGGAGAGAATCGTGCTTCTACGGAGTTCGAAATAGAAGACGATGTCCAATCGGGATACACATGGTAAATGTCGCGGGATTGTGGGGCGCCGGAGAGAGTAAATAGGTGACTTTCTGGATTGGATAACGAGAATGATGGTGCGTACCAAGCAATGAATTAAAATCTTTTATGGGTTGCTGAAAAACACTGTCCCGAAAACGATGCAGCAGGATGTTATAAGTGATTCATGGTGTTGATCTAAAAATATATATATATGTGCACACATATTGTATGAGAAATAATAATAAATATAATAACGAAAAACATTTTTAAAATGGAAACTACATCCTAATAAGAATTAACTAAGGATTTCTAATATAAGACCTGCAAATATTACTTCACTAATAAATAAACTAATTAATTCATCTTTTGACCTTAAAATTATTTTTATTAAAATGTCCTGGTGGTCCTAGCAAGCCAAAACATTTAAACACAATTGTAAAGTCCTCAGAAGGAACGGAGGAAGTAAATACCAAAAGGCAAGCTAGAGATGACATTTGATAAAAAAAATGTACTAGAATGAGTAAGATGAAGACCCTGAAAGAATTATCATACTTTTAATGGAGAAATGAGGTTTACTGACCTTTCATGTTCTAGTAAATAAATACCTTAAAATATGGAAACAAAAAGTAAAACCATTAAAATAGAACAATTTTATTAATTAATATAATTAATAGAACATGATATAAGAACTATGGAAGCAGGAATATTAATAGTTATTTTATCCATGGAGGGTCTCCTCGTTGAAACGTGCAATAATCCGCTTTTAAATTAAAATGTAAAATCCAAAATGGCATACAACGATTAACTACTTGGACAAATAACATTAAAATGTGAAATCTAGAATCGGCATACAACGATAGACTACTTGAACAAATCGCATTAAAATATGTACTCTAAAATTTGCATACAATGTTGGACTACTTGGAAAAATAGCATTAAAATGTGAAATTTAAAATCAACATACAACGATGGACTACTTTGACAAATCGCATTAAAATGTGAATTCTAAAATCTGCATACAATGATGAACTACTTGGACAAATACCACAAGAAGTGAAGTCATCTTACAAGATCATCAAAACACTGAAAAAAAAAAAAAAGTTTGACAAATATAATCATATAGTATGATAATATAACTATGGTCATTTCATCCCTTGTTATGTAAAACTCGTACTTTCCTTTCTCAGAAAAAAGGCAAAACACCATGCTAAAAGATAAATGTCTTACAGTGGAACCATCAGAAGAAAGACGAACCTCATTGAATTCAAACAAATCAACTTTTCAAAACCCTACAAATCTTTCATTTTCTTTGCCGATGTTACCCATCTTCAACTTTGTTAGGACGGCAATAGTAGGCAGAAATCTATAGAAGCAGCCTAAACATATGGCTGATGGTCAGCCAGTAGCCTATAGATTTTTAACAGCAAAAAGCTATTAGAACAACAATGCAAATACTGAGCTTTCGACTGTGAATTTCTGTTCTGTTCTTCATTTCAAACTATGTTGAAAGAAGGAAAGTCATTTGATTGGAAGGATTCTAGATCCTCTCACAAACCACTCGTCTCAGCTTTCTATGCGAATCAGCAAAGAGTGATCAGAAACAAACGTCATTTTTCTTCTTAATAGAAGTATGTCTCTCTTCAATGAAATAACTGAGGGAGCAGATAACATTGTGGCAGATGCTTTTTCCGGATATCACCGGTAACCATTAGATGCCTTCAATTTACCAATAATTCGTCTCATCTTTCAAAAACATATGAAGAAACTACCACTTCTCAGTAATCGCTTTCATTTTACCCTCTACAAGATATCTTCAAGTAATCGTGTTGATCCTATTCATCTTTTCCATGGACCAGTTTTTGCCAAAACCTGTCTGTGAAAATATCTTCAACATCTGTGCATCAGATGTCTCATCTTGGAGTTAAGGCTTCTCTGCTTCTTATAAAGACTAAGTCAAAACATTCTTTATAGCAGCGGCAGCGGCGTACGCAGCGTTCGCTCTGTCAAGTGCCAGCGCTACGATCATCGGGAATATCGTGATTTTGCCCACGGAGAAGCGATGCGTCCGATTCCAAAATGAGATAGAGTCCTATTATCATTTCGACGACACTCTGAATGGAAAAGAACCATTACGATTTCTTGAAAAGCGGATCCGTGGCCGACTTTCTTTCGGCCCGATTAGAAAACTTTTATACCTCACTCGGGTCCAAAAGGCGAAAGCTGGCGGGTGCCGAGGAAAGGACTCCACCCGATAGTCCGGGTAAAGCCCTTAGTCGCAGGAGATCACTTTTTCAAACCACGCTTTCAAAACTTATGTTAATAAAGCCAACCATCACTCTAGATTATCGGGTCTCAAAGAGATAATTACGTTTACACCCTAAAATGTTATATTTTGAAATATTTAGCCGGATAGGATAGAGTTCGTATGACGAGGTCAGTTCGTTTTTCGAGGTAGATAACAAATTATGTATCCAAGTCCATCGAAGCTACCATTGACCAGAACCACCGAACGGGCGCTTGGTATGCGCCTTATCGGTTGGATAATGAAACGAATTATTGCGGAGTTTCTATTTACTTGGTACGAAAATGTTCAAGTACGCGTTTTGGTTTCACCGCTTGTCATACGCTTACCTGACTACCGAAGATAGGCGGCAACGGCGCGGCCGGGTGCACGGGGAGAGGCACTACGTTCTAACGCGACGGAAAACCTATTATTCTTTTTGGTGAGCCCACGGACGTTGAAGATGATGAGCCATACGACGAAGGCGACGGTAAGCATTAGTATTCTATACGTACCAGGAGTAAGAATAGTTTCCATCACTAAAACCGGAGGTGAAAAATGAACAACGTCTACAATAGGCAATAAATTAAAAATTTGTAAGACCAAGTATGATCGCGGTTGACACAGAAACAGATCGTGTACATTGACGTTAAATACTAATGCTTAAACCGGGATTGCCGGGAGTTTTTTGTTATCGAATTTTGGGGGTTTGCTCTGTATGTATAGCTGGAAGTATGCAGGAAAAAGAAAAAGAGAGAACGCGCTGGCTTTATTAAAAATGGTTAACTTTTTAATCAATCTAATCATCAACGAAAGCTAGTCTATATATATTAATATATATTATATATAGATATAGTATATATAAATATATATTTATATTATATCATCATATTATACTATATATAATTATATTACGTATATATATATGCTATTATACTAGTGATATATAATATTATCATATATATAGTATAGTATTAAAAATAATTATGTTAGCTTGGAGTTTTTTTCTCTACATATGTCAGATAGGATTTTTCAATAAAAAAATTAAGACTTTTTTAATAAAATGTGATAAATAGATATTTTCGCGCTTGTAAATTTTTCTTTAATCTATTACTCAGTTTGAATAATGAGTAAGACAAACTTATTCATGAAATAATAATCGAAGTTAGTGCGAAAATGATGGATTTTCGAATAAAACTAAACTGATTTGCTTCAATAAATAACCGCGATAATTCGGCGATGGGGGGGGTGTGGCGGTCAATTTAATATAAGTCTACCCCGTCTCCAGGGTTTAGATTTGCAAACTGCGTCAGGCAGTGGAATGAAAAACATGGGGCTTTCTAAAACTTTGGTGCTTCGATGCTCGCGGTTTTATTGCTATCGGGCAGGCAGCAGCATGTGTCCGTGCTACCTGGTATAATGACGATAAAGCCAGATCCAACGCATATCGGTGCTTACCGAGAAGAATACTCGCGATCGCATTTTTTATGATGAGAATCGAATGGCTTATACTTTTCTATTTCTAAACAACAGTTGGCGAGATAATACGATAGCTACTCACTTTTTTAGCAACACGATTCGTGCGAGTCTTTCGAGCGGCATTAATACATTTATAGCCTTACATGTACGATGTCGGAAGCCGCGGATGAAATCTGCAAGGACGAAGGGCATTTGTTTTCTGGATCCGAATAATAATCCTAAAAAAGCAATGCCGCAAGAGGCCCTACTCCTTTACGAGTTGCGCTGAGTTAACAGATAACTGATTTGGTAGGTTCCGCGTTTGTGTATCCTTAGATATATTCACTTCTAGCTAGGACTCTTCATTCTACTGCGAATATTCAGAGCGGTATTTGCGATATTGTATCACTAGTGCGAAGTGTGGAAAAAACTAATTAAGCGTGAATCTTTTAAATTTTCGAAGAGGTAGCGATAAAACTTGCACCACGGCTGCGAGCCCAGTCTTCCCTTCGTGCGAAAGGATGGAGACAAAAAATTCCGCTGCATACAATCAATGTACCTGAAATATGTTGCGGATTCTTTATAACGGGGAAATATTGTTCGAGTCCTTGTATGTGCCCATCATATATTACGTGTGGATAATATTGTAAAGGAAGATGGAACAGAAGGAATATGGGTGCAGCGTCCGTCTCGACTGAGGATAATGGCGCATCTCCGTTCGAGCCTATTCAACCATCCTGCCACCGTGCGCATTTTTTTCATCTACGCGTGCGATCGAATACGATTTAGCGTATTACAGCGACGAAAATGGGCTATATATATAAATAGCTCTGCCGGCTATGCGGTAGAGAGCAAACGGCTCTTCGCCAAAGAAAAATAAAAATAACGAAAATAATTCGGCAGAACGAAGACAAAAAAGAAGCTAATGCGAAGAGGAGGTTCGTTTCGAGCGAGGCGTCTTCTATAGTCGAGAAAGGAAACGGATCAAAATTTGAAAAATAGCTTTATCGAATCCAGCTCGAGGACCTTCGGTATAGTCTTCTACTAGATGAATAGATTATTACGAAGGAATTTTATTCTAAATTACGCTTACTCGCTGGTTGCGATGGAAGCGGCGCCTT
>JABUQX010004836.1:0-20000 GCA_015478945.1 Trachelipus rathkii
TATTATATAATTTATTTATTTATATAATTTATTTAAATTTATATTAAATTTAATTATTTATTATTAATTATTATTATTACTTATTATATTTATTTATTATTGTTATTATACTATTATGGTTATTATTGTTATATTAATATATTATATTATTATTATATTACATTATTATTATTATTATTATTTATTATTACTATATTAATTTTTATTATTATTATTATTATTATATAATCATTATTATATTTATTTAATTTAATTTATTATAATTATTATATTATTAATTATTTTAATTGTATTATTATTATTATTAATTATTTAATTAATAATTATTTTTAGTTATGTAATGACTGTGAATTAATATTAGATACTTAAAGTAAATTATATATTAAACTTGTCACTAACCTTAAAATATTTATATTTAATTATTAAAAAAATTTTTAATTATTATATTATTATTAAAATTATTAATTATTATTATTTATATATTAATTATTATTATTTTAATTATTTATTATATTATTATTATCTTTATATATATTATTATATATATATTTATTATTATAATTAATATATTTATAAGTTATTATTATATTATTTATGTTTTTAGAGTATTTTTTTTTATTATTATTGTAATTCACTGTTCTACTAACGACATTACTGGGCTTTAATACAAATCACCATAACCATAATTTAATTATATTATATATTATTTAATATATTATTATTATTATTATTATTATGATTTATATATATTATTATATTAATTATTAATTATTTCTGAAGTGAAGATTAAAAGTCATAATATATATATTTTTTATATAATAATTAACATGCTATTAACTTATATATAATTGTTATATAAATTATTATTATTTATTTAATTATAGTATATTATTTAATTTATTAATTAATTATTATTATATAGTTAATTATTAATTATTTACAATTTTTATATTTTAACTTAAATTATATTAATTATTATTAATTATATTGATATATTTGATTTTATTGTTATTATATTCCGAATTTATATTCCGTTCTGATTATATTATATTGTTATGGTCTATTAGAAGTTCTATCTAGGTGGAAGAATGTTCAGATTTCGGTTTCAATTTAGCATTCAGAACTTAAGTTATTGTATGGCGTCAGATTTTGACACTCAGCTTACACACGATCCTATGTTGAAGGCATTAAGCTATTTGGGAAATAGGTCAATTTTTTTGGTGGTGTGAGTCTATTAGATTATGTTGTGATGTGACGATCTTGCTAGGACAATTTGGTGGCCAAAAAAATCTTTTGAGTGGCAGTATATAATTGCGGAGTGACACTCCAGCTATATATAGATATATAGATGAGAGGACATCTATATTGTATCATTATTAGTAAGCCTAGTTGTTCTTTCTTCTGTGCCTATTGAATATATTGGTTCTTAAAGACATACTTTATTAGAATTATTTAATTATTTTTATTTATTTATTTACTTTTTGTTAGTGAAAGTGACTTATTATTAATTATTATTATATATTTATATATTATTAATATATATATATATTATTATATTTATTATTATTAATTAATTATTATTATATTTATTTATTATTATTCATGAGATTTTAGACCAACCTAGGTTATCTAAGACGTATATATATAATATATTATTATTATTTAATTAAATATTATTATTAAATTAATTATTAATTAATAATTATTATTATATTTATTAATTATATTATATATTTTAAATATTTAATTTATATATTATATTTTAATTTTAATTATATTTTATTATTTTAAAATAATTTAATAATATTCACTAGATTATATTATTTATTAATTTATTTATTATAATAAATTATTTTTATAATTATTATTATTATTATATTATTATTAATTAGTGTTCTATTTGATTTAATTAAAGTTATTTTGATTGAGCTTTGTATTTAAGTAATATAGTGTTAGAATATTATTATTCATTATATAATTATATTATAATATTAATTATTATTAATTATTAATTTAATTTTATATATTATTTATTTAATTATTATTATTATATTTATTATTTAATTATATATATTATAATATATTATATTATTATTATTTATAATTATTAATTTTTATATATTAATCTTATAATTATTTAATTATTAATATATATATTTGATTTAATTTTATTTATATTATATATTATTTATTATTATATTAATTATATTTAATTATTATTATATATATTATTATATATTATATTATTATATATTATTAATTTATTATATTAGTTATCATTTTATTATTATATTTATTATTATATTTAATATTTATATATATTAATATATATATTATGTACAACCATGCAATTACACCGTTAGGTAAGTGTATAATAATTGGAATGTACAGAGTAAGTTAGTCAGATCACGAGATTAGCCAGATGAGTGCCAGATAGTGACAAGTGAGTTGCCAGATAGTGCCAAAGTAGTGCCATAGTATGAAGTATGCTATATTAAAGTTGCCTAAACATTAAAGTGGCTACTTCCTAGGATCATCTATAGAGCAGACCATTATATATAAGGAGTTTGGCAGGCCTAGAGTCTAATAGGATTGAATTTAGGTACTTCTAACATTATTCCGTACGTTTTATATTAGATAAAAATATTATAGGTTGTTACTTACATATAATATTAGTTTTATTAATGTATAGAATTAATGACGTTTTTTACTGTGGTTTCAGAATGGCGCAGAGGATGTTACGCTACTCTCCGGTCGGATGAGGGGGCATAAACTCAAGCGAGGGTACTTTGTGGTGAATTACGTCATTATGGACACTATAGCATACAGCAGAGGCGTGACATCTTGCGGAGAATAGTAAAATGATGACTACATAAGTTTCAATAAATATATAAACACTTATACCTAATTATAATTAACACAAATGGGTCAGTGAACGCAAAAACGTTCACGCGCTCCTCGCAACCACGCACTAACTACCACTCATTAAGCGAAATATTATCGATCATATAGCCGCGTGAAATACTCGAGCAGTAGCTTACAATATTACCTATAGAAGAAGATATCAGATTTAAATATTATCATAGAGTTATGTGATATCATAATTATGGTAAACCTCCTTTTATAAAGTGAAAACACTAGCCATTATGTATTTTCAATTGAAAATATATACTTAGTTATTTCTAAATACCATGTAGTACTAGTATAATCCTTATTTTATTTTTAATGAACTTTTAATTGACGAAATAATTTTTATATAAAAAACATATACTTTACTAAGTACAAACCAGTAAATTACAATAAGACGCTAATTGCTTAACAATAAATAACAGAGGATATAAGTTAAGGTATATATTTCCTAATACAGCTGTAATGAAGATGATTATCTATTAATGAAAATATAACCTGGTGAAGAAAATGTATTTCCTAAAATGGAGGGAAGATGAATTTTCTAAAATGAATGGAAATGTGTTTCTAAAATGATCTTGAAATGTATTTTTTATATTATAAATATTATTTAAAAAATTGTTATAATAATGTATAAGAATAATAATTGAACGACCTCAAAAACCTGTTAAAAATAACATTTATATATTATTATAGCGATAATAATTGTAATAAAATTTTTATTACCAAATAGAGAGACATTTCCCAGTATACCTTAAAAGCATAAAAAGAGCAGTATGTAAATCATATTAAGCCGCATTCGCGCTGAGCACAGAGAAGCTGGATTAGTAGAACCATTTCTTGTGGTTTTTTGAGCTTGAAAAATTGCAAGTTAAAATAAAATACGAATTTGACTGCTGAATTCTACCGAGAGCGTAAGACAGTTTATCTCAGACTAATTAATTTTCAAAACTTAGTAATAATTATTGGCTTTTTACTGATTTACATCATATATTTTAATTATATATAAATGATATACTATTTTATTAAAAACTAATTTTAAATAATAATATATATATATTATATATATATATATATATATATAATATATATATATTATAATATGTATTATATATATATTATATATATATATTATATATATATATATATAATATAATATATATATATATATAAATAATATATATATATATTATAATACACTTATAATAAATTTATTAATAATAGTATAAGTATATATATATAATATAATATATATAATATATTATTTATATTATATATATAATATATAAATATTAATATATATAATATATATTATATATATATATAATATATTATATTATATATTATTATAATATGATATATATCGTGTTTTAAGGGTAGTAATAATCTGAAAGTTTTATCAAAATTTTAAAGCATTATAATATTTAACTATAATTAAGTATAATTATAAAATCATTGACATACAAATTCTATTTAGTTAAATCGCAGCTCTCTGTATTTACAAGTTTATTATAACATACATTATTTAAAAAGCATATAAGGAATAAATACAATAGACTCCTACATGAAAATTTAAATATTAAAGGATGAACAAATTAAATGAAAGTGAAATTATAAGTTATATTTAATTATTAAAACTATAAACTTATTATTATTATATAAATTTTTTATAAAAATAAGTATATATAATAATGATAATTCAATATATATAATAAATTTTAAGTCCAAGGTGCTTATCAACCCCCCAATAAGGAAACATAGTAAATCGTTTTTTGAGCCTCTAATATATATCAGAAATAATTCACTTTTTGGTTTGATGATAAGAGTGTCAGTATGATACTGAATACTATGAATATATATAATTATATATAGGTTAATAAGTGATAATTCACTTTATCTTCAGCTAATTTAAAGTTAGTTAACTTACATTAATTAGCGAATACTAACTCCTTAAAAGTGATGTTCATAATAAATTTAAATACCTAGATTTTTATTTCTTTATATCATTCATTACTATATTAATAATCAAAAAGTACGTTGGCGTACTCTGTCTCCATTTCATGAAGTTAGAATTAGTTATTAATTAATGAAACCACTTACAGTGATTAGGTGATGATTTGAGTATAGATAAACTGATCTAAAAGAGAGACTTAGTCCTATTTAGTTAAATATACTACTTTTCTCAAGAATATGTTTTAAATATGATTAGTAACGTTTACAAAGCTGAATAAGTTATTGACAGTGAGATCGTATATGGCATAATCAACTTATTTAACATATAAGGCTTTGCGTATTCTAATCAGATATATTATATATTTCCTAGTCTCGTATCTCATCTATATCTATTAATGATACAATGATTTGCAATTAAGTCGTAAATAAATAAACGAGTATACAGTAAGTAGAAATATAGGTCTCCAATTGGGATAACTAAATTCAAAATTACATACAAGTCCGTGAGGTAGTCCCATTCACATTAGTATAACTGATACCCTTAAGTCCGAAAGGTACGAATTTATAGGGTGACTTTTTATAATTCCCTGAGTTTGCTTCATGTTCAACAATACCTATTATTACTTTTGTGGTATAAATTACCGTTCATCAATGTTAGGGATATTGATAATCGATAATACCTCCATCATTCAATTAAATAACTTGAATTAATTAACTCATCGTTAATAGGATATTTGATTTTGTATTTATAAAGCGACTTATATTCAATTTCCAAAATGTGAGCGACTGCGCGTAAATCATTTTATCACTTTCTAAAACATAGAGATATAAGGCCTCTAAACAATTTGAGAAACAAGGGTTCCTGGAACAATGAGAGCGAGAGGAGGAGAGATACAAATTTCATTTTATAAATAAAGGTGAGGGAATTACTTTAATATGATAACATAATTATAGTGTATCTGTGATCGAGTCAATTATCCGATTCGTGGAAAGATTACCAGCGATTTTCCGTTACCACGCTGGTGTCAGAATGTTCTTTTCGTAGTAGTAGTGCCGAAGATCATCTCGACGCAAAGTAATTTGCTTGAGACCACACGGCCTGGCTAGAGAGTTTACATGTGTTATTTATATGAATTTAGCATTATTTATCTATAATGTTATGAAGATACTAATGTACCCCTTCACGTCCTTTATAACTATAAATAACTTCCACATCCATTGACTTGGAGAAGAGTATTGTTTAGCATCGTCGCTAGGAAATTAAATTTACCATATAGAATCTAATTATTTATTATTATAAACTTCATTATGATTATTATTATTATTAATTATTATAATTATAGATAATAAATTTGAGACTTCAGCTATTTATGTAATTGACTAACTCATATGTTGAAGTTATTCATATTATAGATAAATTAACTTTCTATTAATTTGAGATGAAAACATGTAATTAATTGATATATAATTTTCATCATTGATTAATATTATCTATTAATATTGATTAATATATATTCTAATATAGGAATATATTATTATTATTTAGATAAACTTTTTTGTATACCAAACGCTTTTGTCGATGTTATCCTACGTTGAAACGACGCAGGCAATTCTCGATGAATTAAAGTAATTATTATTACAATCATTTTTATTATTATTGTTATTGAATTCTAAATGAGAGTTATTGAATTTATAAATTATTATTAATAAGTGATCCTGGAATAATTTAATGAATTACTACTAATGTAGGAACATATACTGTATGGACTTATAATATGGTACCATATGCATATAGTGAAGAAATATAATCCTCAGAATCATGAATATATATTGGTATCATTATTTATATTTTATATATACTACTTGTAAGATTAAAATTAACCACGGTATCGGACTTTCCATATACATATTTCAATCATTCTCAAAACTTTACAATTAACTGCCGTAGTATTTATAAGGATTGAAATAGAATAGCCACCTCTTTACATAGTAGTTGAGCTATGGTTTCGTCTATTAATCATGTTATATAATTTATATCAATTGAAAGAGAAGTTTACCTATATCACTTATCCAGTAAATTACACATACCTATCTCGTTTAAATAAATAAGTTTTAAGTCTAATAATAGCTTATACTTATAATATGACATAAGTTTATCATTCAAAGTAACCCTCCAATTTTCGGGTTTTAGGTAGTGTAATTCTCCTCTCACCACAGATTAAATGGATTTTTCTAATTCTGTATTATAATGATCATTATTTCTTGATCCTCGACCCTATGGCCTATAAATTTTACGTCTTATTTTCACGCTAACAATCATCCAATCATCTCATCTGAAACATCGGCAATACGTCTTTTAATTTGTATGCAACTTGGAACTAGCTATCCTGCCTGAGCATAGTCTTATGTGAAATATAAAGATGCAAACCTGTTAACTTTAAGATACTTTTTTACATATATATTCTATATATATTAATCAATACACACTCTTCCATGTAGTAGTAATAGGCCTTGATAAAACATTAATAATCATCCATATAATATAAATTTGGCAATAAAATTACACTCCAGATAAACATATACCCCTAATCATGCATTTTCGACCTAATATTATTTAACATAAAGGGTAAACAACCTTCACGGCCGCATCTTCCAATCTATCGCTGTGCGCATTAAGGAGCAAGAGAGCAGTCTTCTTTTTCTTAATGTACATTCGTCAATACCCTATACATGGGCCAGGTGAGTCGAGATATTAATGAATGAACAACAAGACCTATGGTAGCTAATACGGCCATGTGTACAATGCGCACATTATAATCAACTTTCCATTTTTTCCTTCAATTTAGATGTGCAACTACTCGGAAATAGGGGAGCATAAGGGGTGTTTAGTACAGGGGAAAATTTGGGGTGTCATAAACCCCATCCACCCATAAATTTTTATGGCAAGCTTTTTATTTTTTTTTAGATAAAATTATTAATTCCCGCTCCTAGATGGTTAAAAGTAAAGATTAAAATTATTTAAATTAAGTATACATATTTAAACTAAAATTATTTAATAAATTAATTAATAAATAAATAAATAAATAAATAAATAAATAAATAAATAAATCCCATTCCGAGATACTTTCTTTGTAAACTTATACATACGACATTTATAACAAAATCTAAATTTTTAACAAAATAATTTCTTATAATTTCTTAAAATTTGTCTTTTTCGGCAATTTCTTTTCTTTCATTTTATCAATTTTCTTTTCTTTCATAAAAAACAAAAAAAAACAAAATTTTTTTCTTACTTCTGCAAAATACATGTTATACATTTAGAAAATGATTGCATTAATTTCTTCAACTCTTAGAAATTTTGCATTAATTTCAAAATTAGTCTTCGCAAAAAAAAAATAGAAAATAAATAAATAATTAAAATAAAAAAATCAAAAATAAATCCTAAAATTCGATCCTAAGACCAACACAAACCTCACACCTTAGAAAAATAAAGAAAAAAAAAAAAAAAAAAAAAAAAAAAAAAAAGAAAAATCAACAAAACGTAGACAAAACTTCAATTTCAGATTATTTTAATATAAAAAAAGAAGAAAATAAACAGAAAATCTCATTTCGATTTGTAATTTATAGAAAAAGAAAATCGTTTGTAAAGGCAAAGGAAGTGACGAAGGAAATGGATCTTTTCAAGCTCTCTTCTTAATTAAATAATGTTTGGCACAATACAATTACAATTACTATTTATTTTATTGAGAGTAAAAAGAATTCTGCAGGATGAATGTAAACCGTATCTCGATTCGCAAAATAGGAATTGAAAACGGATATAGTCTCTCTCTCTTCTCTTCGGAGGAGATACATGGTATAATGTATCGTATCTCAATCCTTCTCCGTCCTCTCTCTCTCTACTCTCTCTCTTCTTCTCTTCTTCCTTCTCTCCTCCTCCTCATGCTCTCTCTATCGTTCCGTTCTCTTCTTCTTCGAGACTTCCTTCACGACACCCCACACCACACACACCCTACCCCTAACACACAGGCACACCACACGAACCTCAATCCACATTGAAAATATTTACTACATTGAAAATCATTTTCTGACACTAAAAGTAAATTAATTCTTTTTTTCGAACACAATGGAGGCGACTAGCGATATATTTAGCGTTAACATAAATTATAAGAAAAGAAATCGTAGCCTCCTCTTCGTATATCTGTGCACAGGACACATTCTATTAGTTTATCTGTAAAAAGAATCTTCAAACCTATAAAAATAGTATAAAAAAAAAAGTTACTAGTTTATATATTTAAATATATGAAAGCTAAATTAATATTCAATTAACATTACTTAACCTATACCAAACTTGAGAAAGAAAAGATGCAAGGTAAATTTTTGAAATAATAGAAAAATTTAATGCCTATCCCAAGTTTCAAGTACAAAACAAATAAATAGGCAAACTGGCAAACCAATTTTCTTCAGGAAGTGTCGGGCTACGTAAACTTTAACTATATACTAGTATACATAACGTTATATATATATATATAGGTATAGTATATTATATTATATATATATATAATTTATTTACTTAAGAAAATATTCATAATTAGAATATATTTTAGCAGATATTGCCTATATAAAATGGTGAATCGTTACCTGTAAGGATAATAAACATATCACGGTTACTTATCGCCTAGGTATATGTACATAACTTATTATCTATTATTTGTATCTTTAAGTATAAAATATATTTATTATATAATTATATATTAAACTATATATTATCTTCTTTATAAGTGATACGTATATATATATATACATATTACAATTATGTAATATCTAATACCTACTATATAAAAAGTATCCTTAAAGCTTACATATAATTAACATTATATAGATACTCATTATTAATCAAATGTAAAGTAGCGGTTTAAATATATAAATATATATTATAAGTGAAATCTTGAGTATCTACACGAGGAGCAGTGAGATATTTATCGACTTTGTAAGTTGGTAGAACTAAGAAAAAATATTTAAGTCCAAGGGAAAAATCAGAAACAATAATAGAGTGTATTGTTTTAAAATAAATTTTGAAAACTTTCAATAACAGCTAACTTGTTTAACATATAAGTTAAAATAAATATAAAGTGAGATTTTTGTGTATAAATTTTCAAATTATTTTACCTTGTATTAATTATTTTTCATTAGAATTTATGAATTAAATAAAACCAAAAAATATATAGAGTAAATGCACACAGATGGGCGTGTAGACAACTTACTCGCGTTGGCCCACGAGTAAGTTGGATATGTATAATAATTGTAAATATATTATGGCCATACGTGCTATAGGATTAAACCTTTTTTATTTTGGATCATTAGTAGGAAGATTAGTGGACCAAAACCCTCAAATGAAATGATTTTCTCGTATAAGAATTATCAATAACCTTTCCTCAGAAACTAAGTATTTTTTTTAATGCTCCTGGTTTAATAAAAGCTTTTATATATATATAATAAACAATAAATATTCTTTATATAATTTTGAGGGATTTTATTCGCAATTATATTTAGTTAAATCATCTAAAGTAGTTATGATTCAACAAAAACAGCTTATTCAAATTATCATTTTATCAATATAATGGTATCTTTCCATATGATAAAAAAATTTCAGCTTAGTAAATCTTAATTTGTAAACCAAACATATTACTATCAGAATTAAATGATAAATGTAAGAGCAGATTTCTATGTCCCGTATTTAAATTCATTTCAACACATTAATTATTACTATAATAAACATTAGTTAAATTATAATACCTATTTTTTATTCAAGCTGTATTATAAGGATTCATAATAAACACACGTTTAAGTTATATAATCCGAGAGTTTATATTAGGAATGTAAAATCAAAAGAGGCTGGATGACGCAGAGAGTTATAAATAGTATAGTGATTTAAGTCGTTAGGCTATATAGTCCAGTACCAATTAAGAAGTAAATATTTAATTTATAAAAATTATTAATTTTCATAGTAATGCTATTGCATATAAAGTATAAAAAAAAATCCCTTGGGGGCCCCCCCGGGAGGTTAAAAAAAATATAATTAATAAATTATTAATAATTACTCACCCATTTCACAAAATACTGTTTAGTTCTGCCTCGACCCTTTTGTAATACCTTATAATAAATTTTAATATTTTTAACTATATTTATATAGTAATACGTTATATACCTTTTAAGTATTAAATCTAGTACTTTCTTCTGTATTTATCCTGATTTACTAATTAATAAATAAATCTATTGCTATTTTATTAAATTTTCATCTTCATTTTCTTCAGTATCTTCCAAAGGTAATTTAATAATTTTATCAAAGGAGCTTAGGTATAAGAAGGAGAGTGAAAGAAACAAAATGGGTAATTATAATCCTTACATTTAAAAGTTTTATGGAATTTAATAAACAGCTGATCTGTAGACCAAATACAAATTTTTGGGGACAAAACCAGCTTACAGTTTTTCTATTACATCTTTTTGGGGTAAATCATAAACCTGTGCGAAATTTTCGGGTGATGTACTCGAGATATCCTAACAACACTTTGAGCCATTAATATATTCAATTATATATATCACAATAATAATTTAATATAACCTATGGATATTATATTATACTTATATGATTATTTTTATATATAAATACATTTTTTACACATATTATATATATACTAAGTTTGTTATTATTATATAGTGTTATTTATATATATTTCATACATACTATTTATAACAGTTTTATCTTTTTCAAGGTTGATATCAGCGTTATATTCTTTATAGTTCTAAGCTTAGATAGAATAAAAATTATAATAAGAATATTAATAAGCAATATAGATCGTCCTGTATATCAATATATTTATATATATGTATTAGTAATATCTATATTTTTATTTAATGTATAATTATAATATTAATAATAATAATTTATACCTCCTATATATATGCAGTATAAATAATCGATATTTATATCAGCTGAAATATTATTGGAAAATTATCCATAATTAAATATTTTATATTATTATATTTTAAATTATTATATTATTATTATTATTTATTTATGCACTGTATATCTTCTTTCTCATTACTTATTATATAATTATTAGCTGGATATTAATAATCTAGTTCTCATATTATTCTTTTATCTTGCGATTTAATGTTTTTGTGTAAATATTTATTTTAATTATTCCCTTTTACGATTAATACCCTATATCATACTCTTTGATTAATTCATGAAACTCGGGGACCTAAGAACTCACCACCCCTATTTGACCAGAACATTTTAGGCCACCTACATTCCATTTCTATAATTTCTTTCATTGCAGCACTCACAGTCTTGCATTTTATCTTAATGGCTTTACCATAGTATCAAGAGTATGACGTCATAGTAAACAAAAGTAAATGGTATAAAATCCTTCATTATCAAGAACTGAATATTTAATTATTTCAGTTAAATCTATCTGCCATACACTATCGAGGTAAAGGACTATGGTTTTCATCGTAGGAATTTTTTTTCTTACAGGTTTATGTAGAGTAAATGCCTCTTCACTCTCTAAATATTTTTTTAACTCTTTTCTTCTCGATATTAGGAAACCTTGAAGCAAACCTAGTGAAAACGCCAAAACTATTTGGTTCCCATCAGATTGAAGTAATACTTTCAACCGTTTCCCTTCGACTTCATGGTTGATTAAGTGACAACAGCATGTAAGCGTTAATATATATATATATATTAATATATATAATATATATATATATATATATATATATATATATACTATATATATATAATATATATATATAATATAATGCGTATATATATCACTAAAATGTGATATAAAGTCAAAAAAAAAAGAAACAGGTTTTAAAAATAACATATCTATTTATACACAAGCAGTTATTACATTAAAACAGCATAATATATATATATATATATTAATAATATATATATATATATATATATATTATATATATTATATATATATATATATAGTAATTAGTATATATATATATAATATATATATATATAATATGTATATATATATATAAATATATATATATATAGTGATAAGATAAACTGTTTAATCATTAATCCAACTAGGTCTAATATAAGGTGTTTTCTTATTCCTTCCTCTGGTAACACGTTTTTAAAATTTATCTGAAGCGTAAGAAGTATCGCCTGATAGACTTGAATCAGGTCTTGGGCCGTCTTGGGGATATTTATCCAAATCTGCTAGCCGTTGTGTATTTAAGATTAAAGTTCTGGGAAAATTAAATAGTTTGAAGTTCTCTTGTTTGATGCTCGTTCCATCGCAGTTACAAGGAACCCTTCTTCAGTCCATGTGAGAGATTCAGCTATCAATCCACAATATTTGATCCCTTAAACTATTTCATCATCAATGATGATCTGCCCTAATTCATTCATATTCTCACTTTTAAATTTATATAAAGCTAAATCGGATTTACGCACTCTAATAGGTAAGCTCTCTCTAGGAATATTTTTTTAAATGTCTATCTTTCATTTTTCACTTTAAGTTTTATTTCACTAGGTATATTTGCATCATCGGATATCGGATTGCGTAGTGATGCATGTAGATGTAAGTCTTTAAGATCTATCAATTATTGTATTTCATCTTGGTATAAGATACGTTTCTCATGGATGTTAATATCTGAATTTAATATCCTATACACTTCTTTTTCGTAATTGGTTATCTGATCAACTTTAGGATCATATAAGCTATGAGGTAGAGGCTGCTGAAAAGATAATGAATCGTTCACAATATTAGGATTCTGTTGATGCAACTGTTGTTAATGTGAAAGAGATTGTAATGTCGATGAATTGTATGGAAATAACTGCCCGTATTGAGGTTGTAAATGATGAAGCTGTGATAGTGGATTTTGCACAGTGTGTGGTAATAGCTGGTCATATAGAGGTTGTGAATGATGAATTTGTGGTATTGGATTCTGCACAGGTAATTTATTATTATACTTCATTTTCTCATACTTATTATATGGAATTACAGCAACCTTCCTCATCATTGGGAAATCCACTTAGTTATCAGTGGAGCTATAACGGAGAAGAGTAATGGAAGGAATACGCCACCTTCTCTCTGTAGTAACTTCTTTTTATTTTTCAGATTTTTTATGTTAAGGTAGAGTTTTTTAATGATGTTTCAATAACGACGTAGCTTTACCTTCTGAGGCCTGTTTAAAGGAACATTTCCTTTTATAAGATTTAAGCAGACATCACATACACATTGGATGAATTTCTCATCCTCACTAATCAGTTTACGTTTTTCAGATGGTTTCAGTTTTTTAAAAATTTTAAGAGGTAAATACGGTAAATTGTGAGCACTCATTATTCGGTATGTATACAGGATTTATCTCAGGGGAAGAATGTTGGTACGGAGCAACACTTTGTACGTTTTTGAGGTGAAGTTCACACATCAAATAACCGTGAGGTATAGATGAAACTTCTTTATATACTTTTAAGAACTCTCTCCTTTGAAGGGGATTTGAGTTGCCAATACATTAATTTGACTCATGTCTCTTCTCTGTCCAAACAACAGTAAATACTGGGTATTTAAAGAAACACTTCGCATATGCTTGCTTTGTTGAAAAATATTCTGAGTTATGAAAAACACCGAGATATTTAGATGGTGAGAATAAACGGGAAATACCTCTGCTATTTCCATATTCAATTTTTGCATTAAATCATGTACTACAATAATTTTATGACCATGTATATTGTCCAATGATCTAATCATCGTATATATGCCTTCATTATATTGAATAACATCTTTATATTCCTTAAATTTCTCCTGATAAACATGATAGCACCATATTATTTTTACCGGGGTCTGCTCAAAAATCTCCAGTTCCTTTAAAATATTTAATAGAAAGGTTTTACCATTCTGTTGGTCCTGCTACAAGACATGTAGCAGGACTTCGGAACATAAATTTATACTCTTCAAATGATTAATGAATAATGAGATCATTTATTAAAGATAGATGCTAGTAAAGCAGTAAAGAGTAAAAAAGATCACTAATCCTCTGTTAGTTAGGCAATTGAGCTATTGATTTACTGTTTTACTGCTTTAAGGTCGGTAAAGTATATGTTTTTAATAAAATTTCGTACAATTTTAGCAAAATAAATTGTTTATATAACAGACACTCTGTGTTTTTCTTCTTACATTACAATTTTTAAAAATTTATAAATATAAAAGCATTAAAATAATTTTAAAACAAAAATAAAAAAAATATAAAAGAAAAATAATGTTAAGAAATATATGAAGTTTAAGTGCAGTAAAGCAGTAAAGCAGTAAAACAAAGACCTACTAATCCCTCTGTTGCTAGGCAATTGCGCTATTGATTTACTGTTTTACTGCTTTAAGGTCTATAAAGTATATGTTTTAAATAAAATTTCGTACAATTTTAGTAAAATAAAATGGCTAACTTATAGTATAGAAAACGGTATATTTGAAAAGAAAATACAAAATGGTGTGTTCACTTTATTAAAAAGGTTTATATTGATATCACAACTATGAAATATTTATCGTTCGCTCGGTAATATTAAGCCTGCGGATGCACGCGGTAGTTTCGCGGCGGTGCGTGGTTGCGGGCGCGGGATCGTTTGCGTTCACTGACTCATTTGTGTATTCCTATGGAAGTGTTAAACTTTAGTTCATCTTTACTCTCCGCATTTCGTCTTCTTTCTTATCCATATATTCACCACAACCCTCCTTAGGAGTCTTCATACTCATCTGAGGATTCTGAAACCTATAAAAACGAATTCTATACCATTGAAAACATATATGTAGACACTTTATTTGTTCTAATATAACGTACGGGAAAGGTTAGAGCAATCATCCTATAGACTGCCTGCATACTCCTATATGGGTGCCTAGGTGATCCTAGGAGGCACTCAGTTGGCACTATATGGCACCAGTTATACCTCACTAAGAATTTATCTGCACCATTCGCACTCACTCTGGCACCATCTGGCACCATCTGGCATTCATCTGACATTCACCTGACACTCGTGTGGATCTCAGGAAACCTCGTAGACACCACGGTGATGCATGGTTGTAATAATGATATATATATATATATATATATATATATATATATTATATATATATATATATTATATTATATATATATTGTTATATATTATATTATATAGTAGTTATTACATATATATATATATATATTATTATTACATATATATATATATTTATTATATTATATATATATATTATTATTTTGTTATATATATATATATATATATATATTATATTATGTTATATATATATATATATATATATATATATATATATTATATATATGTTGTTGTTATATATATATATATATATATATATATATAGGGTAAAGATATATATATATATATATGCTATATATATATATATATATATATATATAAATATATATATTGGGCACCATCAAAATGTGGGCTGATCCATCAAAGCTGTGCAGGCGTCAAATCTGACCCCGCAATAAAGCTGCCACCAAAGTTGAACTGCCGGCAAGCTGCCAACAAATCTATGCCACCAACAAAGTTGCCTATCAAACTGTTGAGCCATCAACAAATGTGAGGCATCAAAGCTGAGACATCATCAAATCTGAGCCATCAAATCTGACCCACCAGCACCCTGTTTACCAGTAGTAGAATAAAAGATCATGTTAATTCAGATCAATAATCGATTATATATAGTATAGTGAGAGAGGTAGGATAAGAGTATATATATATATATATATATATAAGATATATAGATATATATATACATATATATATGATAATCGATCAAAAGATGACAAGGGTGTGTGTGTGTGTGTGTGTGTGTGTGGGTGTGGTGTGTGTGTGGTGTGTGTGGGTGTGTGTGTGTGGGTGTGGGTGTGTGTGGGTGTGTGTGTGTGTGTGTGTGTGTGTGTGTGTGTGTGTGTGTGTGTGTGTGTGTGTGTGTGTGTGTGTGTGTGTGTGTGTGTGGGTGTGTGTGGGTGTGTGTGGGTGTGGGTGGGTGTGTGTGTGGGGGGGGGTGTGTGGGTGGGGTGTGGGTGTGGGTGTGGGTGTGGGTGTGGGTGTGGGTGTGGGTGTGGGTGTGGATGGGGGTGTGGGTGTGGGTGTGGGTGTGGGTGTGGGTGTGGGTGTGGGTGTGGGGGTGGGTGTGTAAAAGGCAATAAAATGAGCTCGAGTTAATCCCAGGACAGGTAGCTACATGAGCTCGAGTTAATCCCACTTAAGCCTTCACATACCTTCGTGGAATGACAGTATCGATTCAATAATCGAAACAAATATCGATGCCAAACCTCGAAAGGGGGCCAAAACCCATAAGGGGGCCCAAACCCCAAGGGGGGACACGTACGCCGGTTGCTGCGAAACCGTCTGGAGCTCCCTTTCTTCGAAGGGGTGCCAAAATCAACCTCAGGAAACAGTAGGGGAAATACAGTATTGATACACAAAATGATCGATATTTTTACCGATATTTGACCTTGCGATATTCCCTTTTTACTACTAGTAGTATTCGATCATTCCCCAGAATCTTCTAAGATCTGTTGAGTCTCGATGAAACAGATAACTGGAAATTTCGAACTTCTTTTCTGAAGGAGAAGAATTCCATCTGAAGAAATATGGTATTCCAAAGAGGTGAGAGATGACTTGAAGAATTCAAATTTTTCTTAGGATATTTTGAAGGAATTTTGAAGGAACTGTCTTGAGATGTTCTTCATGCTGTTCTGGAGATGATAAAAATAAATTACCAAGCCTTCTAGGTTATTTAAATAATTTGAAGATTCCTAAAAATAGTCCACTTTTCGGTGAAAGGTAGGTCCAGTTTTTTTTTCAAACCAAATGGTATGTAAACTTATTCAAAGAAGACGAAAGGTGTTGCTATTGCGTTTTTTTCAATGTCCTCAGGTCTTATCCGACCTTGATTGTACGCCCTCTGAAGGTCTACTTTGCTGAAGATTGTTTATCCACGAAGACGTTGCGAGAGACTTTTTATTTGAGGAAGTGGATATCCATCTCATTTGGCTATATTATTTAATTAGGGCAAGATCCAATATTTTTCTCTGGTGTAGCCAAAATTTCTCTCCCCCTAAAAATGAACATAAAATTCGGAATTTTCATCCGATTTTGACTATATAAACACCAAAATGTAGCTTATTTTTGCCTTCTAAAACGATGTTTTCTGGTGTTTTTCTGTGTCTGTAGTCATTCTTTCAGAATTTACATTTTTTTCAAAACCCATGTTTTTGAAATTCTTAGCATCAACTATCAGAATTTTTCCGAAATGACTTCAAACTTGAAACATGCATAGATAGATCCATTACCTACAATAGTACAGAAGTACATTTTCGATTTTTTGAGTTTTGTGCTCAGCGTTGTCCAATTTCCAAACCCACTTTTTTTTAATTTTGAAATGAAAAATTGCGATAATTTTTTTTCTATTCTGTTGAAGTTAATGAAATTTTAATAGCATATGTAGTCGGGGGAGATGCACATTTTTTACTTAGATAGCTTCTTTGTATACACATTAGGTTTGGATTTGTTCTTGGAACAAACTTTCAAAAAAAAAAAAAAGTTTGAAGTTTTTTAAAAACATTTCTTTTTGGGTATACAAAAAAATTATTTAAGTAAAAAGATGCATCTTGACAGACTATACAAGCCCTGAAAATTTAATGTTGATCGGACAAGAATAAAAAAAAAATATCGCACTTTTTCATTTCAAAATCAAAACAAAAGTGGGTTTGTAAATTGGACAACGCTGAGCAGAAAACTCAAAAAATCGAAAATGTACTTCTTTACTATTGTAGGTAATGGACCTATCTATTTATATTTCAATTTTGAAGTCATTTCGAAAAAATTCTGGTAGTTGATACTAAGAATTTCAAAAACATGTGTTTTGAAAAAATTGAAAATTCTGAATGAATGACAACAGACACAGAAAAACACTGGAAAACAGTTTTAGATGGCAAAAAAAGCTACATTTTGGTAATTATATAGTCAAAATCGGCTGAAAATTCCGAATTTTATGTCCATTTTTAGGGGGGCGGAAAACCGGGCTCAGCCGAACCCAACATTGGATCTTGCCCTTAATTAAAGATTTGCAATCACCACAAAGCTTCCAAGTTCCTTCTGTTTTCTTTGGATAAAGATGGGGTGGAAAAGCCCAGGAAGACTTGGAAGGTCGAATGATTCCATTCTTCAAAAGAGTGTCAAATTATTCTTTTGCTGCTTTAAGTTTATCTTCAGGAAGACGGTTAGGTCTATCAAACACAAAAGGAGAATCATCAGTCTCTCTGTAATGAACAGGTTCTTGTAGGTTAAATTTCATGTTTGTCAAGTCAATATGAGATGTTAAAAATCAAAATTTCTGAAGCAAATATGATATATTGGAGTCTTCAATGTAGACGTTAATTTGAAGTGAAGGAACCTCTTTGAAAGAGACTTGAAGAGATGCTAGAAGAGAGGTATATGTGTCTTATAGAATTTTCTTTCCACAATCGATAACTAAATTGTAATGATTAAGAAAATCCATACCCAAAATTGGCATTGCGATATTGGCTACTATGAAAATCTAATGAATTTCTCGACGAAGTTTCTTGATTGTTATATATGTGAGTATTTCACCAAGACACTTGAGAGGCAAACCATTAGCCGCGGAACAATTGACGCAAGCGGAAAATAGGGACATGCTGGTTACCACTGAAGAAGGTAGGTTTCCGGTGTCCAAGAGGAAAAGAGTATCTGCACCGAATATTGTGATTTTTATAGCAAGTTGGGAACTAATTATAGCGCAGCAATCAGCTCACTCTTCTAGTTTTCCGACGGTGCAGGAGAAGAAGATCTGGAAGAGGAACGAGACGAGGGTTGCATTTGCAAGTTAGATTTGTCAGGACACTTGCACCATGGCTTGCCTGTTCTTTCCTGTTGAGTGAAGTAACTGTGTTCACAGCAAACACGGGTCTTTGTCTCTGGATATATGGATGGTGTCCCATAGGTGTTTTTGTTGTTGTTTCTGCCGTTTCTGTTGCTGATGTTGCTGCTTGTATAGCTGTTGCTGTTGACACTGCCATGATCGGAGTGAACGGCACTAAAATAACTAGAT
>JABUQX010004836.1:25000-31253 GCA_015478945.1 Trachelipus rathkii
CCTTCAATGTAAAAGAAGCCGTTAAGAAGGACTATCAAAAAGGCTTCAACAAATACCTATATAGTGGAGGAACAACAAGAAAGATACCTCAACAAATCCTTCACCAACTATATATATATATATATATATATTATATATATATATATTATATATATAATATATATATAATATATATATAATATATATATATATATATATTATAATATATATATATATATATTTAATATATATATATTATATATAATATATTTTATATATATTAATAATATATATATAGTATATATATTATATATATATTATATATCTATTATATATATTATATATATATATATATATATATAATATATAATATATATTATATATATATATATATATATATATATATAATATATATATATATATATATATATATAATATATATATATATATGGAAAAAAAAATTCAGGAAACGAACAATTTAAAAAAATATATATTTTATTTTTTGGCTGCAAGCTGAAATTGGAATTCTGGTAAAATTTTAAATGAAAAATAAAATAAAAATAGCAGACCAAAGGTAAAGTAGAAAGAATTCAAAATTTTTGAAATGGAAGACATAATTCTCGGTACTTATTTATTTTTTTTGTTAAAATTAAATTTTTAATCTCATATATATATATATATATACATATTATATATATATATATTATATTATATATATATATATATATATATATATATATAATATATATATATATATATATATATATATATTTTCTGAAGGGTCGCCAGGGTTTTCCAAACTACAATGTGGCTTCCAGGAAAATCGTTCGAGAGCGGAATAATCCTTGTTAAGATTGGATCATAACAAATCCAGAAAGTCTCTCAACCTGGTGGGATGTTTGCTTTTTTGCCTTATAACATATAATATAGCTTACGACACAACGTGAAAAACTGGGGGCTCTCTTCAAAACTCCAGTTGGCTCGGTTTCCGAAGGACAGCTCCTTTCTTTTTTATAATGCCCTTCTATCAGACAGATCCATTCAGGTCAGTGCTTGTCTGTTCTATCATTCAATTTACCTAACTTACTACTACTACTTATAACTCCGATGAAGGTGTTCCGCTGGCAAGTGATGCTATGTTGTATTATTATTTTTCTCTCGATTGATAACATCGTTAAGTACGATTGCTAGGGGCTGTAAAATTTTCCCTCTATGTTGATGACCTGACGCTATACATTACTGGTACCAGGCTACTATTTCTACCTAACTCAAACTAGTTCCATTGAGAATAATTCACAATAAGGGTAAACAACTCCCAGTGGGGGCGTTCCCTTTTCTCTCTACTGGCCACCTCACCAAATATATATAATATAATATATATATATATATATATATATATATATATATATTATATATATATATATATACTATATATATATATATTAAATATATATATATATATATATATATATATTTAAACACAACTTATAGGTTGTTATAGATTATGTTAGCTTACACGACCTCTAGGTCCAGGTTAAGATAAGGTTTCTTAATTCGGTTAGATTGAGTTACACTCCTTTTATATTATTTCAAACGTAATTTTCAGAGAAATTAACTATAAATACCTAAATAATAAAAAAGTAAAAAAAAAAAAAAAAAACACTTTTCTATAACAAAGATAGCAAGCTAAACAATTAATAACTAAATACAATTCGTAATAAATTCATACAATTTTTAATAAAAAAAAAAGTAAAAAACCAAACATTTAATGAACTTTACACCATAAATAGTTTTTGTCAATTAAACGGTATTTTAAACTTTTCAGTATTATAAAAACTACGCAATAAAAGTGGTCACGAAATTCAGATGTACCATATATATATATATATATATATATATATATATATATATATATATATATTATATATATATATATATATATATATTTTCTATATTTATTATATATATATATATATATATATATATATATATATGATTTGACCGTCGTCGTGTGTGGACGCAGTGGAAACCAAAGGGGAAGCTAAATACAGAAGGACCAGAAGAGAGAGAGAGAGAGAGAGATTGGAAAGAGGGTAGGGATAGTCAGAGATGATTTATTGAAGTGATGAAAATGTCTAAAATATCTACTACTGAAGAATTGGTTCGAATATTTTAAAAAGAGAAAAAGAGAGAAAGAAAGTTTTTGGATCAAAGTAACTATCAACTTAAAAGGGGGAAAAAATTACGATTTTGGATTTTTAAAATTGTAAAACAATTAAACATTTAGATTTATTTCGTTTGTTATCTAGGTTCAAGTTTCTGTAAAATTTTAAAATCATTTCTTTTGGCTATTTTGGAAAATTAATTATAAAATATGAATATAAAATTTTAAGGAAGAAATTTAAAATATTACATTGTAGAGATTGAAGCTGCGTTTCTCAAGGTAATAGTCGAGTCATATGCAGAAAATTTTAACATTCTCTTTCACTGGTAGCAATTGTTCTCATTAATTTTTTAGGAAATGGTGATGATATAATAATAGTGATAAGGGTAATAGTGATAATAATAACATTTAATATAGTGAATAGTGATGAATAGTAGTATAATATAGTGAAATATAGTGTAGCACAATAATAATAATAATAATAATAATAATAATAATAATAATAATAATAATAATAATAATAATAATAATATAATAATTAATATAATAATAATAAAATAATAATAATAATAATAATAATAATAAAATGGTGATGATATAATAATAGTGATAATGGTAATAGTGATAACAATATTTAATATAGTGAATAGTGATGAATAGTAGTATAATATAGCGAAATATAGTGTAGAGCATATGAATATTAATATTAAATTATAGTGTATACAGTAGCACAATAATAATATAATATACATAATAATAATAATAATAATAATAATAATAATAATAAATAATAATAATAATAATAATAATAATAATAATAATAATAATAATAATAATAATAATAATAATAATAATAATAATAATAATAAAAATAATAATAATAATAATAATAATAATACTAATATAATGTAATATTTCATGGTAAAGATAAGAACAATATAATAAAAATAATAATAATAATAATATTATAATAATATAATAATAATAATAATATAATAAATATATCATATATATAAATAATAATAATAAATATTAATAATTATATCATGATTTAATATAATATAATGGATATTAATATAATACTTAAATAATATTATTGAATATAATAATAATAATTAATAATAAAATTAATAATTAAACATAAGATGGTTTATAATATAATAAATATTATAATAAAATAATTATAATAATAAATATAATATAATAATAATAATAATATAATATATAATAATATAATAAATAATAATATAATAATAATATATATAATATAAAATATAATATAATAATAATAATAAATAATTAATATATAATAATATAATAATAATAATAATATAAATAATAATATAATAATATATAATAATAATATAATATAAAAATAATATAATAATAATAATAATATATTAATAATAATAGTAATATAGTAATAATAATAAAATAGTATTAATAATAATAATAATAATAATTATATAAAATAATAATAATAATGAATATATAATAATAATAATAATAAATAATAATAATAATAATCATAATATAATAATAATATAATATAAAATAATATATATAATAATAATATAATAATAATAACCAATATATAATATAATATATAATAATAATAATAATAATAATATAATCCAAATATAATAATAATAATAAATAATAATATAATAATAATAATATAATATAATAATAATAATAATAATATAATAATAATAATAATAATAATAATAATAATAATATTAATAATAATAATAATATTAATAATAATAATAATAATAATAATAATAATATAATAATAATAATATTAATAATAATATAATAATAAAATCAATATAATAATATATATATAGTATAATAATATAATATTATAAAATAATAATATAATAATAATATTAATAATATATAATAATAATTAATATATAATAATAATAAATAATAATAATAATATAATAATAATAATAATAATAATAAAATAGTGATTATGAGTGATCGACAGTGAAATAAACAGAATTTTTGTTTGAAATAGAGTTTAGCTTTTTAAAAATAATATTAATAATGATAATAATAATAGTATATGTATATGCTAAATGTGAGCTATTCTTCCTTCTTGGGCTTGGCTTTGTCCTGCAGGACGTTAATTCTACAAATCGAAAATAAAGAACAAGAGAAAACCAAAAAAAAAAAAAGAAAAACCCCAAGATAGCGCTCTGCCCGTGAAAGTTGTCGTTTTAGAGCTTAAAAAAAACGGCCGTGTTTATTATCTATAATATATATTATATATATATATATATATATAAATATATATATATATTATATTATATATTATATATATATTTATTATAATATACTCTATAAAATTAATTATATTTCTATCTATGTTAATATGCTTTGTTGAAACATACAAATATCCTTGTGCAGATTTGAAACAAACTTTATTTTGGGTGCTCACTTTCAGATACAACTGATGTGTTAAAAGTAAGTCTTCAAGATTTTATTTTCATACCCCTCTTTACCCCCTGAATCTTTTTATTTAAAACAAAAATTATATATATAGCCAGATATACAATATAGCTTAAATATCCTTACATTACATGCTAAACAACCTGCATAGTACAAAATCTCATAGAAAATCAGATTTGTCTTGTACTGAAGGTATTCGATTCGAGAATTTGTTTGTATATTCCATGTCGTAGAAGTATGACCGAACGACCCTACTTAGAAACAGCGGGAACATTGACATTTCTTTTCAACATTGACCCGAATGACACGGATAATTTGGTAGGAGAATTTGTTGATTACCTAACAAAATATCATCACTGATTCATAAGAAGAGGTGGGGGTGGGTAGGGTACTCCCCAGTCTAATCAGTTCCAGTGGAGTGGGTTGAGATTGACAGTTGCTGCCTTTTATTTCAAAGCAGCGAATTTGCACAATTGGTGGCGGAAATTTTCTTTTCTTGCTTGAAGAATTTGTTACAATGAAAATCTTCTTTATTGTTCCCCGTTCATTCTGCAAACAAACAGCTAGCAACAAGTTTCTGGATGAAAATAAGGAGTTGTTTAGGACACTGGAGAATGATTGTTCGATCCTCAGGAGAAGTTTTGAATACCTGTGATAAACTATAAGTGAAAATTCTTTGCCTCTTGACAGAAGGGATGGGAGCGGATATAGAACCATATGGGGGCATAGAAGTTCAGTACGAATCGTACCAAACGCCTCAGATTATCAGATGCGGATTCTGTTGAAACGTACAATCGAAGCAGTCTGTTAGCTTTAGTTAGCCAACTTGCATGGCTTAAGGCACCGGCTGTGCAGTTTTCAAATACCGCATATTATTATGATCTGCATTTTGTACCCCTTGCTGAATTTATAAACAGATTTTTAGTAAATACAGCTGGTCAGAACTTAGAATCCTTTCGTAACTGTTTCAGGACTCACTACAGAGCCTGGAATTGGTTGAAAATTAATGATGGGTTTGGTTGAGGATCAAATGAGAGCAGTTTGGTTTTAGGTCCTTCATGTGCGATGGGCCAGTTGTCTTCCCATAAACAAACCTAATAATCTGAGTGGCGTTCATTATGCAACTGGCATATGAGCCATTCCATGTCTTAAGAATGTTACTCAACTAGTGTGATTATTTTTTCCATTTTGTTCCCCGTATTCAGGAGTTCCATCTACAAATCAACTGCTCTTCAATCTCTGTAGATTTGTTCGTTCAAATATACCGCAGTTCATTAAATACTCTCGAGATCTTTCCTGAGTAGGACTTACGTGATCGATGTAACATGCATCTGGAAATGACACTAGCACGTAATGTTCTTCTCACTTTTCTACGCACACCTCCAGTATCGACAAGTGTTTTATCTATTTTTCCATCGAAACCAACCATACCTCTGTGTTGCAGCAAATGCTCCTCTGACTGTTTGTCTCTCCAGTATTTTCTTTGGCGTTGTAACTTACTTGGATCAACAACGTTTTTTGGTGACAGAGGTCCGAGGTCCTTGAGGGCAGCATTAACTATGAGACATGCATCTATTGCTCACATTTTTCCTCTCTAATGCTTTACACAACTCAGGATTCTGGTTTCTATTTTGAGGGTGGCATTCTTCC
>JABUQX010004837.1:0-7500 GCA_015478945.1 Trachelipus rathkii
GTTAAAAATTGATAATTAATGCCAGATGCAGACTAATTTATATATATATTGTTTTTGTATATGTGTATATTAGATATGTTAGCCAGTATTTGCATATTGTCTACAATTTTAGGCACCGCTATAAAAAAGACATAGATTATGCTGAAGAGGGCGCAAACGTAAAGCAACCGAGGAGGTGAGATTGTTTGGCTTTGGGAATAGGCGTGCAAGTTGTCCTACGATAGGCCCCCATCGCGGCTTTCTTAAGATATTCATTCTAATATATTTATTATGGAATTGACTGGGACATTCTAGGGAGGGGCCACATGCAGGCTTCTAATTATTAATTTGTGTATTGGTGTGAGCTGGACAGTCTAAAAAAGGAACCATGGGCGCGATTCTCAAACTATTATTCTGTTTTTATTAGTGAGTTCGTGACTGGGACATCTAGAGGGGTCACAATGCGGCTTCCTAATTTTATTTTTATTATTAATTATTTTTTGGTTGACTGGACAGTCTAGATAGGCGCCCATGCGGCTTCTAAGTATTGATTGTTTATATTTTTTATTATTTAAATTAGGGGTTTGCTGGGACACTTCTAGCAGTGGGCCAATGCGGCTTCCTTAATTATTAATTTCATTGGTTGAACGGGACAGTCTAAATAGGGACGCATGCGCGCTCCTTAAGTATTGTGTACTATTTATTATGCAGTTGACTGGGACAATTCTAGAGGTGCCAATTGCGGTTTCTTCTTAAATTATTTATTAATTTTGTATGGTTGACTTGCACTGGGACAGTCGTAAGGACCATGCGGTTCCTTAAGTATTGATTATTATTTATTTATGAGGTTGACTGGGACATTCTAGAAGGTGGTCAATCGGCGGTTTCTTATATATAATCTTTTTCCCATTATTAATTGACATATTCATTATTATGGTTGACCTAGGACGTCTAGATAGGCCTTATGCCCTGCCTTCTTAAGTATCTTTCTTATTTATTAATTTATTAGTGGGGTTGAACTGGGACAGTCTAGGTAGGCGCATGTGGCTTCTTAATTATTAATTTTATTGATAGTATGTGGACAGTCTAAAAGGGACCATACGGCTTCTTGTATCTATACTTACTTTATTTATGTGTGCTGGGCAGGTTCTAGAGAGGGTAATGCGCAGCTTGCTTAATTATTCTTCAGAGACTAAGAATTAGTAAGCTGATTGACTGCCCTCTAGAACTGGTCCCAGTGCACCTTACAATAAAGAAAGGAATAATACAAGAAGCCGCATGGTCGTTTTTAGACTGTCGCCAGTCAACCAATAAAATTATAATTAAGAAGCAGCATTGGCCGCTCTAGAATGTCCCGGCAGTAAACCCGATAATAAATAATGAAATAGCAATAATACTTAAGAGCTGTATGGGCCTATCTAGACCTGTCCCCAGTCAACCAATAATAATTAATAATTAAACAATTAATGAATTAAAGTAAAATTGACGCCTCTAGAATATCCCAGTCAACTCATTATGAATAAGAATAATACTTATGAGGCCGCAATGGTCGCTTTTTAAGACTGTCCAGTCGGCCAATAAAAACTTAATAACTTGAAGAAGCCACACTTGGGCCCCTCTAGAATGTCCCGGTCAAGCCGCATAAAAATTAAGACGTTAAGAATAATTCTCTAAGTAATATTAATCGTAATTAATAATAGTATTTATATATTTAGCAGGCACATGGCCTACTTACACTGGTCCGCAGTCCAATCAAATAATTAATAATTAAAAAATAATAATTAACAAAGTGGCAGTGGCCCCTTTAGAATGTCTCAGTCAATCCATAAACGTTAATAAGTAAGAATAATAATTCAGAAGCCGCAGGGGCCTAACTAGACTGTCCGCAGTCAACCCATGATATTTAAGAATAATTTATTCTTAATTATTAATATGGGTTTGATGCGGACAGTCTAACGATAGGCCGCATGCGGCTTCTGATTTATTGTTCTTATTGAACTTAATTTTTGTTGGGTTGCCCTGGGAGAGGCTAGATAAGCCCATGTGGCTTCTTTCTTAATTTATAAAGTAATCTTAATTATTAATTATGCGTTGACTGGGACAGTCTACGATAGGCCCATGTGGCGCTTCTTATGTATTATTCGTATTTATTAATTTTTTGTGGGTGAGCTGGGACAGTCAGATAAGCCGCATGTAGCTTCTTAACTTATAAATACTATTCATTAATTACATCAATTATTATTTAAATAATTTGCATTAATTCCTAAATTTTATGGGTGTGACTGGGATCATTCTAGAGGGGACAATGCGGCTTCCCAATTATTAATTTTTTATTGGTTGAAACTGAAAAGTCTAAAAAAGGACATGGCGGTCTTCTTAGTATTATTCCTTATTATTTTAGTTGAATGGGACATTCTAGAGATTAATGCAATGTGGCTTCTTAATTATTACTTTCTTAATTATTCAATTATTATCGGTTGATTGGGACAGTCTAGATAGGGCCATAGGGCTTCTTAGGTATTTAATTCTTAATTTTTATGGTCTGACTGGGACATTCTACAGTGGGCCAAATGCGGCTTCTTAATTATTAATTTTTTATTGGTTGACGCTGGACAGTCTAAAAATCGAGGCACCTCGCGGCTTCCTTAACGTATTGTTCTTATATATTATGGGTTAACTGCGACATTCTAGAGGGGTTGGTTCATGCAACTTCCTTATTATTATTCTAATGTATTAATTATTATCTGGGTTCGACTGGGACAGGGTCTAGATTAGGGTCCAGTGGCGGCTGTCTGAATTATTATCTTATGTTATTAATTATAATGGGATGTGACTGGGACATTCTAGAGGGGCCAAATGCAGCTTTTTTATTATTATTCTTAATTATTAATTATTGTGGTTTGACTGGGACAGTTTCGATAGGCCATGTGGCTTCTTATTTATAATTACTATTCATTACATTACAATTATTTATTATTAAAAATTATTCTTAATTTTTAATTTTATGGGTTGAATGGGAAATTCTAGATTGGATTCTGTCTGCGTCTTTTTACTGTCTCTTTATATATAATATCATATTATATATATATATATATATATATTATATATATAATATATCTTTATATAATATATATATATATATATATATATATATATATATATATATATATATATATATATACTATATATATATATATATATATATATTATAAGTATATATACTAATATTAATATATATATATAGTATATAGGACCTTGATCTGTTTTAACGACTCCGTCAGTTTTTGATTTTTTTTTTTTATTTTTTTTTTATATATTTCTAGTATTTGATCCTAAACAATGAATTCAAGTGGTAACGAACATGATTCAAAAAATATATAGGACTTTTTCCGTTTTACGACTCCATCTGCTTTTAATTTGTTTTTTTTTTTTTTTTTTTTTTTACTAAAGGAACTACCCAGGGTAAACCGTCAAAGATGGCAGGAAGTCGCGGGTCTCTCGGCGTTCGCGGGGGAACTACAGGTTAGGACTATAATTTCCCCCCTCCAGGGAGGGTCTCGCGGAACCCTCGCGCTCTGTGGTATTTGGTGTCCGGGGGGTTCCTCCGCCCTCCCCTACGGGTATGGAAAAACGCTCCCCCCTCTGTCCCGCCGTCGGCTCGAGCCCCGCTAATTTTTTTTTTTTTTTTTTTTTGCAGTTTTTTTTTTATTGAATTTTTTTTTACTTTTTGTACATAAGCTTTATCACGCTGATTCCACAATATGTAATTGGTTCTTCTCTAAAGTGTTGTACTTTGCCGAGAATGATTTTCAATATACGAAAAAAAAATATATATAGGCTATTTTTTTTTTTTTTTTTTTTTTTAGCATTTTTATAAAATAAGGCAGTATAACGCTGATTCCAAATAGGTTATTGGTTTTTCTGTAAGTGTAATACTTTTTCCGAGATTTTCATTTTTGCAAAATATTTAACATAAATGTATTTTTTAAAAATTATTTTAAAAATACTTCGAACTTTGAATCATGCGCCGTTACCATGAAATTCATCTGTTGGTATCATATAGTACGCAATATAAATTAAAAAAAAACAAAAAAAAATTAAATGAACTGCGGAGTTCGTTAACAACAGAAAAGATTTGGACCCAATATATATATATATATATATATATATATATATATAATGATATTATATGATATAAAAAAAATATATATTATATATAGTATATATATCTAATATAGTATATATATATATATATATATACAGTATGATATATATATATATATCTATATATTATATATATATATATATATATCATATATTATATATAATATATATATATATATATATACTATATATAATATATATATATCATAGTATATATATACTATATATATAATATAATATATATTATGATATATATATATATATATATATATAGTATCTATATATATATTTCGCGTGACGTCACGAAAATCAAAAAAATCAAAAAATCAGAAAAATCTAATAAAATCAATAATCAAAAATTGATTTTTATCTAAAAAAATTCAAAAAAAGTCCCCAATGTATATATAATATTAACTATATATATATATTATATATAGTATATTATATATATTATAGCTATATTATAATAATATATATATATATTATATATAATATATTTATTATGATATATATGATATATAGTGGATATATACTATATATAATATATATACATGGGGGATCTTTTCGGTTTTGAGGAGACAAGATATATCGATTGTCATTTCGATTTTTTCGATAGTTATATGGTTCTAATAAAAATAATAAAAATGTGTCGGCGTTGAAATACAATTCCGTCAAATAACAATTTTTATAAAGTATATGTATTGTATGCTTAATTAAGAAGCGTTTGCTAATGGTAATAAAAGCATAGTACAGTGTACATAATAATCAAAAAAAACAACTTAAAATACGTTGGCCTAATAAGTGTTATTATTAAAGTTATTATAATGATAAATATATATTCTCCGAAAAAATACTAAAAACGTAAATTGAAAACTAAAATTGTCGTCTGTAATAATCGAAGGACTGAGTGAGAGATCTGAGCGCGTCAGACGGCCGTGGCTTTCATTCCGCCAATTAAACGGCACCATCTTGCTAAAGAATATGTGTCAGCTGCGCACCACCGCACCTCCACGCCCGTCAAATACAGCATTCAATATCAGTTGAATTGAATGAAGTAAACATAGTGTATGATCTTGGAAGTAAACCGCAATATATCAAAATTCTCTCTCTTCTCTCGTCTCTCGTCTCTCGTCTCTCGTCTCTCTCTTCTCTCATCTCTCCTCTCTCTCTCTCTTTCTCTTCTCTGCGTGTCGTCTGCTCTCTCTCTCTCGTGCTCTCTCTCTCTCTCCCATCTCTCTGCTCCACTCATACTCTCTCTCTCTCTTCTCTCTCCTCTCTCACTCTCTTCCTGCTCCTCTCTCGGTCTGCTATATATATATATATATATAATATTTATTATATATATTAAATCAAATTACTATCTTTTACAATCTATATATATCTATATATATATATATATATATATATTATATATAATATATATAGTATGGTGCAGGCGATCTAAAAGAGCCACAATCCAGATCTCAAAAACTACAATAGCTACCGGGAAGAACACGGGAAGAATACAGCTTTTTGGAATGCCGGGTGAAATGTTGTTAGTTTGATTCGGAAATGTAAAAAATTAAAATATTTAATATATCTAACACACAAAACATATACAAATCAGCTTACAGGAGAAAGAAAAATCCACATTCTACTCTCGGAATGCTTTCGCGTAAAAAATTTTGTCACCTTCTCACAACACAACAATAAAAAAAATAAAAAAAATTATTTCTTTTTTTGTTTATTAATTAGAGTAAGTTGAAGGAGGAGATGAGCCTATTTATCCCTTATGGGATTCATAAATAGCATTTTCGTTTTTTATTTTTAACATAACTAAACGAATTAGCCCCAGGGTATACCCGCTGCACCGAGTGGGCAGGACCCGTGGAGGGTCCATAGTCGCCTTCCGGGGAAGACTACGGGTAAGATAACCTATTCTCGCCCCCTGCGGGGAGGGTCTCGGAAACGCCATTCACGCCCGCTACATTTGGGGTATATTGGGTGTCGGCGTGGGGTTCCTCACATCCGCCCCTCCCCGCGGGGTATGGGAAAACGGTCACCCCATCGCTCGTTTTCCGCGCGTCGGTCTCGAGCGCCACCCACACCTAATCATCGCGTAGTTTTTTTTTAAGATCTTTTTTTTTTTTTTTTTTTTTTTTTTTTTTTTTCCGAACTAAAGTATTATCAAACTGGTAATAGGATGCGCGAGCATATATATATATTATTATATATATATATTTTGATATCCTATATATTATATGATAAACTATGATATATGTATAGTATGATATATAAATATATATTATCATTATTACTTTATATATTATATATTAATAAAATATTATATATATATATATATAGTATAATTATATATAATATACACACACTCATATAAATATATCATATATATAATATATATATATAATTTAGTTAGTTAGTTAGTTTTAAAAGAATAATTTTTCAAGGAATTATATAAATAATTTCGGCGTGGTACTGGTAGAGCTAGAGAACTAAAGGGTCAGCTTTCAAGCGAATTAGGCAGATCTTCAACGTAAAGATTTCGTCGAGTTTTTTTCGAGGAATATATTTTCATATTAATTTATAAATTTAAATATAAAATAATTATTATGTTTTGTATAAATGTTGAATAATTACAGGGGGATTTATATTCAAATTTTCCTAAATATATGGTTTAATTTTAAGTAACACGTTAACACACTTCAGAGATGCTATGACCTTATATTTTCCGGAACAAATTGAATAACCATAGACATTGTGACCACCTTCAAATGCTGATCATTGAACTGTGCCGTTAATCAGGGAGCAATATATCTTTATCGAAAAGGTCGTAAATTGTCATCGATATTTCTTTGTCTCGCTCCAAACTGAAGAGTACCTATTATAATATTGGATATATCATATATATATATATATATATATTATATTTAATATTTTTTTCTTTTTATTATTTCATATTTGAAAAAAAAATAAAAAAATTTTTGACTTTTTATTACTTCATATTGGAAAAACAAAATTAGTTGAGTTACCCTCAAAAGAAGTCCTTAGAATGTTTTCCGTACGGATTTCTATTTTATTAATTACCAGTCAAAACTAACTTTATTTAGTTAAATAAACGGTTGAACAAATGTGTGTGTAAATTTATTTTGACAAATGAATATTTGCATAAATTATCTTAGGAATGAAATTAACGTTCATATTTTATAAGTTTAAGAAGCTCATTTTATTGATTTTAACAAAAGAAATTTTTTCTTAAAAGAAAAACTATTACTTTATTCATAAATAAATTCCAATGACTTTATTTAAAATATGCCATTAGATAAATGTATATACAAGTTGTATAACAGAAAGAATACT
>JABUQX010004837.1:12500-15000 GCA_015478945.1 Trachelipus rathkii
ATCAGTAGGAGAACCAAGCAGGTTGTCGCACTTTCTTTTAGTAAAAGTACGCTTAGCCTGACGAATAATATCCTGCAGAAGGAGTTTCCGGGAAGAAGGAAATTAGTAATAGAATGATAGGAGAACGATAGTTTTTTCCATGCCCGATACGCAATGTACTCTCTCCTGAATGGCGCGAGAACAAGCTCCATCGAACATGGATTTTGGGGAGAGAAAGATTTAGTTGAAAATGGAATGAACCTACTCATCCCATCAGTGATTACGCCCCGCACCTTTTCAGCGGCGACCGAAGCACCCCCAGAGTCAAAGCAGGATTTCATTCCAAGAGTAGTTGCCTAATAACAACGCAATGCCGCCCCAATTAGCCGACTAAAGTTCCAGAAATTACGTTTAGGGCATATAATATTATATATATATATATATATAATATATATATATATATATATATATATATATTATAGATTATATATAATATATATATAATATATATATATATATATATATAATATATATATATATATATATATATATATATATATATTATATATATATATATAGTTAGGACCGCAACTTCGATGTGTGAAAATGCGCCACAAAATCAGCAAAAAAGCGCCACAAAAAGTAACAAAAAGGCGCCACGCCACAAAAAAGGACAAATTTGGATTAGGAAAACAATATATTAGTTGAGGTTTGTAAAAAGAAAATGAGATTTGTAAATATAAATGTCACCCTTCAACCTTTAGAAACGGGTTATCTATGTGCGATAAAATACAAATGACGACCTGTATATGATTGAGCAGATGTGAACAGCAAGGCTTTATTAGGTTAAGATAGACGATTATTAAGAAAGATAGATAGAGAGGCGTGTATAACTAAATAAGCTGTTTTAGTGGCATTAAGATTCATATTATTAAGTACCGAATATGAATTACGTATATGTATTAATAATAGCTGAATTCATTCACCAATTCATATTAAAAGGGTAAAACCCATTTTAATCGGGTAAACAACCACGTTTTGAGGACAGGTTCGGTCCCCAACTCATATAGTGACCATACCATTTCTGATTCCTCTGATTCCTTCCTTTCTCCATCTTTTTCTTCTCTTATGCACTCCGTGCATTTCTTTTTCTTTTATTTCAGCTGGGACTCCCTCCGGGGGAATCTCCAAGACAAACCATTGAGAGGCTTCTTAACTCATATTCAGAAGATCTAACGGCGTTCGTAACATATAAAGAGACCCAAATATTGTATTATTTTATACGAATGTTTATATAACTAGCTAAATCACGGACACCACGACTTGGCCAGACCGACATCATCTTGAATACCGGTATTTAACTAGGCTCGTTACTCTCTATAATTACATGCATCATCCTCTCTAAGCACACAAAATCGCTAAACTTTCTATCTATCACTACGAAGTATTTACATTAAGTTTATAAGGAGCTGCAGTCCATCACAATTTGGGGGTAGCGACGCGAAAACTCGGAACAAGGTAAGCAACAACACCAGCTAATGAAGTAGCAAATTTGAGAGGGATACGTCAACTAGAACTCCCCTAAATTGATGAGATAAGAAAAGTGTGGGTTATAATAATCGTTCCTAACCCTTCTAAAACTCAAAAATCGGTCAACCTGGTTTCAAAATTGGTCTTGCCGACCACAAGAACCCCTAACTTGACGCATCAAGCGTAAAAATCTAGCGATTTTAGAAAAAATCCAAGTCATGTCGGCATTTGACTTGAGTTTCCTGCTCCAAACGCCTCACCGACCTCAAATACGATTTTCCCGACCTCAGGAACCCCTAATTTGACTCTTCAAGCGTCAAAATCTAACGACCTTAGGAAATTCCAAGTCATGTCGGCCATTGACTTGGATTGACCTGTTCCAGACCCTCGGAAAAGGCCTCCCCGTCCCCAGAAACCCTTAATTTGACGGCTCAAGCGTCCAAAAACACTTGAAATCCCGAAAAACGCGGGAACTTGCGGGTAAACGCGGAGAAAATGGTTCGAAACCTCAAATTTTGATATCTAGGATCACAAAATCAGATTCACCGGGAATAATTATACACTTGAGGCTAGTAAAAGATCCATGTACATTTTGTTTGCTATCTATAAGTTTCATTTTACATTTAAACTTTGTGTTTGTTTATTTAAATTTATTATTTATTTTCAAATTTTTAAAAAAGTTTTTTATTTTATTTTTATTTTTGTTAAAAAATTATTTTGCCTTAAAACCTTTTTTGAATTTATTTATTTTAAAGAAAATTATTTTGTTTTAATCTTTTTTTCAAATTTTATTTATTTAAAAATATATATTTTTTAAAAACTTTTATTTATATTTTGTTTTATTTGTTTAAAACATTTTGCTTTTACTAAAATTTTTATTCTTTTTATGTTTATAACGTAAAAAAATTTGCTCTTTACAGACCCTAAATCAGTAGATCAGTAAAGCAAACCACCCACCCCTCACGTACCACCTATCCATGATCTATTGATT
>JABUQX010004837.1:27500-28597 GCA_015478945.1 Trachelipus rathkii
AAAAACAGTAGATTTTTTATTAAAAAAAAACAAACACTATTAAAATCACAAAGAAAAAATTTGTTTTTTTTTCATTAATTTCGGAATTCAATTGTAGCTACGAACAATTATTTTATAAATTTAGCAAATATGCTCTAATTTGAGACTATTTTTTTTAGTATTCAAGTACTTATTAAGGTGGAAGCCATTTAGTTAAAGTTAAAAAGAATTATGGATTTTCCACTATTGTTATTTTATATTACTGAATTTCGATTTCATAATATTTGTTCTGTGGTTCATTAATGGTTTTACCTCCTGTTTCAGCTTTTCAGCATAGCAAATTTTTTTATAAATTAATTTAATCAGAATTAGAAAATGCCACGTGCATAAAGTCGTGTGACTGTACTTTTTAGGGAAATAAAGGTTGCAAAGGCTCCCGCATAAAATAACTTTTGTTGTATAGACGTTGCAAAAACTAGTATTTTTGCAAGTCTTAAATTTACAAATCCTAAATCTGAAAATTTGCAAACTGAGAGAGATGTTTATGCTAGCAGCATAAGTTAAGATCTGTTACCGCCCGCTCCGTTCACCACTTTCATTTCTCACACTACTTAATACGATCTGAGATATCAAGAACTATATCAGTACCATTATCAATAATTTAAATTTACCTGATCACGCTGATGAGCCCAGTGATATAATGAGCTTGACAGTATCACAGCACAGTAGTCAAGTACTCAGTAGTGATTGGGGTCTGGGAGTGGGGACTAGTGATTAGTCAATCAAAAGTTAATATTCAAAAGCCAAATATTTAATATTTAGCATTTATTAACAGCTTACTATTATAATTTTTGGTTATAATTTTAATTTCAAATACAATTTCTTATTTATTTTTCCATCCCTTAGTCACTTTTGAGTTTTGTCATCAACTACCATTCTATTAAATATAATATACATTAATAATATTAAAAGTAAATTTATAAATTAGATATATGATACAAATTAAAATACAACCGAAGACGGCATTCGAGTCCAAAAAATCAAGGGTACTTCAAATGCTAGGATATGGAAATTTTTTTTTTTTTTTCGAAATTTTTTTTTTTAATTTAATATCTCAT
>JABUQX010004838.1:0-22500 GCA_015478945.1 Trachelipus rathkii
CGGAGAGATCCTAGAAAAAGAGGTTATATATAAATTTACCTAAAAAAATCGTAGAATAATAAAATCAATAATAATAATAATAATAATAATAATATAAAATAATTGAGTGACCAAGCTCATCATTGTCATGCTACAAGGCACAATTACTGATAACTAATAATAACTTGCAACTGTGCTATGCTCACTTATCACTAAGACCAGTTTAATTCTGTAATACTACCAGTAGTAATAATAAGTAGTAGCAATACCAATATATATAGATAATATAATAAATATATAATTGATTAACTACATATATAATAATATTAATCATAATAAGTAATAATAATAATAATAATAATACGGAAGCCATTGAAAGGTCATGCAGAGTAGGTGCCTAAGGTGGTCATCACAACAGGCAGTTGGCACTGTACGTGTTTAAGAGAATCTATGTGCGTATTTAAGCGCATGTGTATAACTTGTGTATACGAGAAGATTTTTGAGTGCTTATATATAGCCTATACTGATATATAGGGGATGATATATATATCCCTAAAAGTTTAAGGTTTTAATACCATAGTTATATATATATATAAGAGTATATAGGTTTATATAATATATTATAGTTCATAGCGTTCGCGGTACCCATTATAGCTCTAGGGTGGATTTTTCTATTTTTTTTTACGAGCTCATCTCATAATTATATATATAAATTAGTTAAGCATAGAGGGTGTCAGGATATATATAATGAGCTAGGGGGCTATTTATCTTTTTTTCACGACGTTTGTCATGTTTTACTCCATTCATGGCTTATTTTATCTTGTCTAGTCTGATGTGATTGTATAACATTAGTATACCTATACCTATACCTCACCTAAATATTATACTTATCATAGGGTATATTACAAAGAGGAAGGTGATATCAGAACAAATAATAAAGAAATAGATAATATTATAATATATATATATATATTATAAATTACCATATATGAATAACAAAATTTATTAGAAATTTGCTTAATTATAATAATAAATCTATCTATAAATAAAAATAATAGATTAATAGATATTATAAGGCAAGTAACCTAAGGGAGAGTGTAGGTGAGGAGTAAAGAGAGATGTAGAAGATAATTAAGAGGTAGGTAGGGGGTGGTGGAGGTGAAGAACTTCTGACATGGGGGACGAGGTGACATCCACGGGGAACTGTGACAAACGAGCCAGCTGGGGGAAAAAAAAATAAAATGTTAAAATATAAATGTAATGGGGCATAATAAAAACAATTACATACACAAATAAAGAAAAAAATGAAAATATCAAAAAAATAAATTGTGGAGAGAGAGAGATGAGAGGTGAGAAGGAGAGGAAGATAAAAATAGGGAGAGAGAGTGTAAGAGAGAGAGAGAGTGAAGAGATGGAAAGAGGAGAGAGTAGAGAGAGAGAGAGTGAGAAGAGAGAGAGAGAGTAGAGTAGAGGAGAGAGATAGAAGAGAGAGAGAGAGAGAGAGAGGACGAGAAGAGAGAGAGAGAAGAGAGAGAGCGAGGAGAGAGAGAGAGAGAGAGAAAGAGGAGAGAGAGACGAGAGAGAGCAGAGAAAAAGAAAGAGAGAGAGAGAGAGAGAGAGAGAGAGAGAGAGAGAGAGAGAGAGAGAGAGAGAGAGAGAGAGAGAGAGAGAGAGAGAGAGGAGAGAGAGAGAGAGAGAGAGGGGGGGAGAGAAGAGTAAGAGAGAAAAATAGAGTAGAAGAGAGAGAGAGAGAGAGAGAGATAGAGAGAGAGAGGAGAGAGTCATGGCAAGAGAGAGAGAGAGAGAGAGAGAGAGGTTTGGGACGGGTCATATTGGTGGTTAGGAAGCAAAAGTGAAAACTAAGGACGCAACGGCCATTAAAAGGGCAAGAGCAGTTAGCATATCGAGTCCTGTGAGTTGAACGAAGCAGGCGAGGACGTAAAAGGCAAAAACGTAGCGTGACCAACAGGAAGCCTCGTCGGTTTCACCATCTGGATTATAATCCTCATGGTGCGAAGACAGAGCACAAGGGGATGTTGTCTCACCTGAAGAAGAACTTAAAGGTGAAGAAATTTCATTGTCGGTGGGCACCTCGACTAGTGGCGGAGGAGGTTCGTTTTTCGATGTGTCTACTGGCACGGAAGGTTTCAGGGACTGTTTCTCGTCAGGTTTCTCTTCATCAGTAATTTTCTTTTGTGGAGGGGTCAGTTCAGCTAATGGAGAAGTTTCTTTTGAGACCAAGGACCAGTTGGGAGCCAACGAGAGTCGCGGATATCGTGGACGACCCTCTGAGAAAACGGACAACGAAGACGAATTTGAAGGTACGGATGATGCCCTTTTATTCCGTGACTCGGAGGATGACATCATTGTGGGTATTATGTCCTTTTTGGTGGATGCTTCACAAGCAGTGACCTCGTTCGCTGTTACTAGTTCTTCCGAATCTTCCACAACAACACGCTCAGGAGAAATAGCAGAAGGAAAATGTTTGCTTGTTATGCTTGCACTCATTACAGCCGTCGGCGGGGAGAGAATAAGGGGGGAAGGAAGAGAATAAGTATGAGGCGGAGAAGAACTATCTAAATCGCTAAACCTACGTTCGATTGTGTTACCTTTGGTGTTATTAGATACGGAGCCGAGAATTGCGTTCTGAATTTTTTCTTTAGCTTCTTTGACCCTAAGAAAAACTGGTTCCGCTGAATAAGGATTATCTAATTCATTCTTCTGACTGACTTGTTGGAAAGCTTTGCCAGAATTGGAATCCGAAAGTGATGATATCAGATTATCAAGCTTTGCCAAATCGACGGGATCATTTTTAGAGTCTGAAACTTCTGTATCCTGATTCCGGTAAAAAGGTTTGGGTTTCGCATTAAAGCCTGAATCGAAAGGCTTATAAATACCCTTAGTTGAATTTATTGAGGAAAAGCAAGGCTTCGAGGTGGAACCAGAGACAGGAGTTTGGTTTGCTTCTGTGGAAATAATAGGTTCAAATGGGATTCTACACAAATTTTGTTCTTCACCTGCTTTTCCAGGGGGATATCGAGATTCACTTATAAGAGAGACTCTAATGTCTGGTTGAGAAGCAGCTTTGAGAGTTTCTGTACTAACATCCAAATTATCCCATTTACCATCAGAAAGATTGGCTCTTTCCACCCAGCTACGACTTTGCCCCCAACTATTGGGCAAAGATGAACTCTCTCCGTCAGTAAGGGCTTCCTTAAAACTTTCGCAAAAACTCCCTCCATAGCGTTTTGTTTTATGATTATGTTTCAGTCTACGAGGGGTTTGCGTTTCTATCTTCTTCTGGGCTGTTGCGTCGTAAGAATGTGCCCCCATTAAAGATCGCGGAACACTTTTGCTTCTAGAAACATTGGCATGGCGTCTTGAGTCCTCGAGTAGGGCTTCCAGATCGGCAACATTAAAATCAATTGGTTTATTTACTTCTCCACCATCTTTTCGAAGAGCCCGAAAAGCCAGGTCATCTGCAACCGTATCAGGTTCTCTATTTGGATAGTTTTCCTGACGAGAAATAGATCTTGGAACTGGTGCATTCATGTAGTCTGACCTGGAGCCTAGAGGTACAGGTCCTAAAGGAATACCAAACGGAGGTTGAGGATCAATAACTTTGACTAAATTTGCTCTTTGAGCATTTTTAACAGTAACATCGTCGTACACTATGTCTGGTTCCTTTCCAATACTAGGATCAAAACTCTGCGTTAAAGGTACAGAAGAATCTAAAGGTGGTGGTCCAAGAGAAGGAGAGATCAATAGGTAACTTCCTGTCAACTGTAAAGCGTTTTTCCCATCGGGTTGATTTCGATTACTGGACTGAACTCTTCTATAATGGAGATCATCGAGGGTTGGATCGGGATTCTTAGGCTTTTTAGGCTTAGGAGTAGCTGATCTGTCCCGCTGATCTCCTTTCCCTTGGTTCGATTCTCTCTCTTCCGCCCCATCGAATATATCATCGCTGTTTAAATTTAAGCTTTTATAAATGGTTTCCAATTCAATAAGCGCTTCCTCGAAATTGGCGCATTTGCTCTTCTCCAGACGCTCTTTCTCCTTCAGGAAAAACTCTCGGAATTTTTTGTCTATATCTACAGACTTATTATCATCATCTTTGCTCTTCACAAGATCTAACTGCTGCTTCAGAAGTTCTTGGTTATATGTAGTAACTCTCGAACTGCTACGCTTTGGAGGTTGAGGTTTTTGTCCCGATGATAAAGGGGGTGATTCTTTATCACCAGATTCAGACTTCTCAACAACTACAGACAGGGGTCGAATTTGTTGCTTTAAAGAAGGATCGCGGTTGGAGCTGTGGCTGCTGGAGTCGGATTCGTCTGTTTTGTCTGATTTCACAGACAAGGAAGCAGGGGCATTATCAGGCAACTGAGGAAGTGGCAAGGATCTAGTTCTACTAACTTCATTTCCAATTCTAAAACCATCAACAGATTTCATCCTGTGTGTGTTCGGAAGAGTGGTTTCCAAAATATTAGTACTACCCTGTAAACCATCAATACCATTGAAATGAGATGACTGAGGAATTTTAATACTGCTGTCACTGACATATGACGAATAATCAGAAGATGGCGAAGGGGCTACATTTGGAATACATAAGGTCTTCCCAGTAGAAGCTTTTCCATAAGGCTGAATTGGATTAGAATTAGATGTACCTTGATAATAAAACTGTGGGAAGGAGCTGGCAGTGGTAGGTAAGCTGTTTAGATGAACTTCGGCAGTTTCTGAAGGAGAATAAACTTTAGGTAAAGTGGGTCGACTAGGAAGGGATGAATATTCTTTCTGATCCAAATGTCTTTCTGATGAGGATCTTCTATAAGGGGAAGCAGGAGGCAACTGCTGAGAAAAGTCTCTAAGTTTTGGGGGTAAAGGTGAAACAGAAGTATCAGTTCTTGTAGGAGGCTGTGGGGTTCTTCTAGAATAAGATTCCTGGTTCAAATTTTCAAAAGAATAAGAAATAGGACGATGACACTCGTAGGGCGAGACTAAACTACTCCTGTCTCTCGGAGGTGGAGCTGGAGGTGTGACAGAGAAACTATTAGAGCAATGCAATTTTTTATACGGACTTGGGCGAGAAACAACTTTGTTAATATGATTTTCGTACGATATGCTGCGTTGATTCTGATTCATATTTGAAAATAGTTTGACTGGGGCAATAGGAGGGATTCGAGAGTCGCAAAAGTTCTTAGGCCAACAAGTGGCATCTGATATTTTTTTGACAATATACTGGTGACCCGAAAATTTCGAGCCCCCTCTAGAAGAAATAGGATCCAGTTCAGAAGGGTCTTTACACAGAAAATGTTTCGACCATTTTGGCTTTTCATACAACTGAACCGGGAGATCAGGATTTTCGTCGAGTTGCTTTCGTTTAGGTTTTCCACGTTGACTTTTTTGAATTTCAAGTATTCTTGCTTGGACGACCTCTCGGTTCCTTCGATCCTTTTCCGATTCAACCTTGAGAGTTTCTAATTCCTGTGACTTGCGACGAAGGTACCGTTCTGTTCTAGAACTTCTAGACCGATGTAGCTGAAAGGAATCCGACCGGTTAAGACTAGTTCCGCTTCCAAAAACAGAAGAACCCGATGCCAAATCATCATCCTCTGAAGAGCTGCCTTTATTGCGATCTCGAAGTCTTTCTACTCTCGATTTCAAGGCCTCTCTCTTTTCCTTTCTAGAAATTGTATCTGTACTTGAACTTCGCCCGAGCCGACTTGACTGTAGAGACGAATTGATTGAACCGTAAGCACTCTCAGGCAAAGAGTCGTGAGAGGCAGACACACCAGTTCTGGAAAGAGGTGTTTTGGGGATTCCTAATGGTTGTACATCAAAGTTATATGGCTTGCTAACTTCCCGACCTAAACTTCCAGTAGGTGACATTTTAATGATTTTCCCTGTATCAGTTGTTATTAAGTAGGTTGTCTGTCGCCCGTAAGAATGAGGAGTTACAGGTAGGTTCGCAATGTCCTTCACGGGCAACTTGACCACCTTAGGAGACTCTCCCTCTTCATTATCATTTTCTTTCTTCCTACTCTGACTCTCTCTCTTCTTTATTCTCCGTGCGAAGAAAGTTTTCTTAGGAGCATCGCCTTCGCTCTCACTCGTGTCTGACAAGGAAGATGAGCTTCCTTTCTTGCGTCTCCGAAATATTCCCCCAAGAATACCTCTCGACTTTTTCTCTTCGGGGGGAGGTTTTTCAGTGAGAGGTTCCTTCGAATCATTACGAACACTTTCCGAAAATGGTAGGGGTGGTGGGTGGCACTGATAAGCATAAGCGAATGCCTCTCTGAAGCTTTGAGGAGGCGAAGTGGGACTCTTATAAAATCCTGGCAAACTTCGAACTTTCCGAGCACTTTCAATCACGTCTATTGGCGAAGTAAAGTGAAGGGGGCGGGGAGACGGTACTGAGTTGACAAATCCCCCTTCATCCATTAACCCCCCGACAGGAGCACTACGTTCTTGGCCACCATGCGCACTCTGAAAAAGAAAATAATATATATATATAGTATATAATATATAATATATATTATATATATATATATATATATATATATATAATATAATAGTCATATATATATATATATATATATATATATATATATATTATTATATATATATGAAGTTAGGGGGGGGAGGGGTTTAAAATAATTCCCAACAATGACTCTACTAAAAATGAAGAGAAAAAGTATTTTCGAAATGTCCATCAAAATAAACGTTTCAAATAATCACATATATTCTCCGTAATAATTATATATATATATATATATATATATATATATAATATATATATATATAATATATATATACTATACAAACAAAATAACATTTATTTATATATATATATATATATATATATATATATAATAGTATATATAATATATACTATATTAGTATATATAGTAATATATATATATATATATTATTAGTATATAGTATAGTATAGTATAATATATATTATACTATATGAGTAATTATATATATACTATATATATATATATATATATATATATATATATATATATATATAACAAGGACTAGCAGCACTTTTCCCATATGCTTAACAAAAGGTGGTCTGCTTTCTGGTCATAATATAAATATTTTAATATACTTATTTGATTAGCTTAATCTGCAACAAACAAACTAATTTTTATTTCATAAATATAAATAAAAAAAAAACGTAGAAGAAATTTTATATTCTAATAATAAATAAATAAGTTAAAAATAAAGCTAAATATAAAAATTAAAAATTATAAGAGTGGATAATAATAGTTTGGAAGCATATATATAGCTAGAGTTGGCTAAGCAAAGGAATTTTGCCTGCCGTACCACACTGCACCACGCACCAAAAGTATTTCTATTGCACAGCACTGCACCTCTAAGCTATAATATCCACAGGGTAATTTAAAAATTGCATATCACCAGGATACTGGAATTGGATGTTGCACCACACCCTACCGCATCCGGTTTATCAGTCAACCCTAGCATATACCGTATCAGACACCTTTCCTCAATTCACCCAGATTATTATACATGTTATATTTATATGCAAAATTATTTTGTTCTGGTAAGGTTTTATATTTACTGGTACGCCTTCTGGAATCAGATACTTTAGCGAAAAAGACTAATCAATCCAAGTGTAGCTTAGTATATATATTATATATATATATATAGTCTAAGTTAGGTATTATATATATATATATATATATATATATATATATATATATAGTATATATGTATTATATATAATATATATATATACTATATATATATATATATATATATATATATATATATATATATCAATTTAAGCAGAGAAGTATGGTTAACAGACGTGGGGAACGAAATTGAAGATAGAACAACTGAACGTTTCAACTTTTCATGACTTACGTTATTAAGTTTTAACCCTTCTCCTCCTGTCAGATCTTGCTTCATCTGTCTAAATTGACACCGGGTGGGAGGGGGGGGGGAGTTTGCACAGTTTACCACCTTTTAAAAATCACGAGTGCAAAAGCAAAACTCCTCAAATCTATACTGGCAACTTCCTCAGGCAACTCACCAAGACGAAGCCTTTTTTGTTATATCAAACAAAACATCTGCAGACACGTGTGGTTCTAAAAGCATTCAGTGGATCTGACGTCAGTTCTCCTCTCGTAGCTTTAAATAATTATACAAACTAATTTCTAAACTATGCCAAGCAAGAAAGTATTTACAAGATTTAAATCTGTTGCAAATTTTACATTCTTCAACTGTTAAATCTTTTATTATAAACATATTCTGTTAAAATGTTTTGTACGTATTATTTTATCAAAGACCTAATAAGAAATAAAACAAAATTTGACTCTAGACAAGGAAGGAATTAAAAAAGAAAATTTCTCATCCTAAATTCGTGAACAATATCTCCAAGTCCAAATAAAGACTCGTCAAAAACACAAAGATGAACAATATGTAAAGTAGTGTAATTGTTGTTTCATTTTTTTATTTTCTTTGTAGAAGATAAGGTAGCACTCAGCTAAATAAACCATACAACCACCCAACAAGCATTCAACAACATAAAATGCGGTACCACTCATCTTAACCATACAACACTCAACAAGCATTCAACGACATAAAATGAGGTACCACTCATCTTAACCATACAACACTCAACAAGCATTCAATGACATAAAATGCGGTACCACACATCTTAACCATACAACACCGGACAAGCATTCAACAACATTAAATGTGATACGCTATACCACTCATCTTAACCATACAACACCAACAAGCATTCAACAACATAAAAAAATGAGATACCACTCATCTTAACCATACAACACCTGACAAGCATTCAACAACATTAAATGCTGTACCACTCATCTTAACCATACAACAAACACCCAACAAACATTGAACAACATAAAATGATGTACCACTCATTTTAACCATACAACACCCAACAAGCATTCAACAACATCAGATAAACAAACTTAAATGTCACTAAATCACTGGGTACCTCAAGCTATTTTTGAGCTGTAACTAAAAAATACTGACAGTTTTTAAAGAATCAAAAATATTTTATGACTAATTTATTGATAATAAACTTTAAATAAATTATATTAAAAATTAAAACTGCCTAAATTCTTTTAGATGTAATGGCTAATAGATTGTAGCAATACTTATAGAATGTTATTTTAAAATTATAATTTTACGATAAATTTATTTAACCACTGTGATCCTCAAAATTTGTTAAGAAGCTTCCATTATATACAAGTATCAAACATTTATTCGATTGATAAAATGTCCTGGGAGTGTGATGATCATTTCAACACTCACACTCTCTCCTTTTTTGAACCAATGCGTTGTTTCATGGGATTTGTGAGGAGGGAGATGAGAATAGTTATATGGTATATTCCGTCAAACGATTTTACAACAAATGAGTCTAACACTTGCTCTGTCACTTTCAAACAACTGTACCTGTTCGGGACATTCATAGCACAAACACAACTCTCCTGAGAGAGGTTTGCAACCCCCAAGCCATAAATAATACTGACCACTCCACATTTAACAAAGGGTATAATATGGTCCAAGTGTTATGCTTTTGTCGAATGTACATAAAAATGTAATGAATATATTGTCCGACAAACAATAAATGAAGCAGTTACAGTAAATAACCCTTTCATTTATTCAAGATAAAGTACCTGGATATGCAAACCTTTAGAATAATGGATAACTTTAAGTTTACTTCACTGTTGTTAGCTTCATCTCAACATATCTTTAATGAATCTCTCGTTATACATTTATACTTAACCTTTCGACCATCACCAGCCTCCTCCTCTCGTTCTGTATTGATAAGTACTCCCCGCCCCACCCACAAGATCCTGTAATAATTAATTAATTAACAAGATCTGTCGGTGATTTTTTTTAATTTCTCACAGATACACCCGATCTCATTTTAACTTTTGACGGATATAGTATGTATAGCAACACCTAGAATTTAAAATAAAAATCTGGCAACCCCTTACGAACTATGAAGAATGATCTAACAGAGTCTGACTGTAGGACTGCGTAAGAGGTAAATATTTTTTGGTGGTTCTAGCTCCAGTCACGTTTCCATCCTTTCAAAATCACCACCCGGCTCTCGCCTCCATGAATATATATATATATATATATATATATATATATATATATATATATATATATAGATATATATATATATATATATATATATATATATATATATATATATCTACATATATATATATATATATATATATATATATATATATATATATATATATATATATATATATATATCAGTGGGAGACAAAAGAAATATTTTGTTTATGAAGCAAGGCGAAGAAAAAAAAAAGCTGGCGATGTTACAAGACCCTACGCGAGACATTTCACCCCCAAATCGAAAATCTTACTTCAAAACTCCAAATAACAACAACAACAAAAATCATACGAGCATCTTCACCCACTAAAATACACACACACACACACACACACACACACACACACACACACCTACACACACACCCACACACACACACACACTCGAACACAAACAATCCCTTCTTCATACGTGCAATAATGACTAAGTGGTCAATATTAAGTGGTATTTCTTTTCACAAGCTTCACGATAAGATAAATAAATAAATAAATAAATTAATTTATTATTATTATTATTATTATTATTATTATTATTATTATTATTATTATTATTATTATTATTATTATTATTATTATTATTATTATTATTATTATTATTATTATTATTATTATTATTATTATTATTTTATTATTATTATTATTATTATTAGAGAACAAACTCCTTCAACTGCCTGGAAGTGAAACCTCGCAAAATAACATTTTTAATTAATAATAAATTTAATAATAAAAATATGTGATGTCAAGTAACAAAAAAATTTTCTCTTTCATTCCTGGTTCCAAAATTTCCATAGAACCACTTACAGGAACAAGTCTCTCTCTCTCTCTCTCTCTCTCACACACACATACACACACACACACACACACAAGGTACTGCTTCATCCTCAGTAAAATTAAGACCTCTCGACTTAGTCCCTCCATACTGCTCCAATTTCAGTCTCCTGTTGTAGTTCCTTTCTCCCTGGCATTATTCCCCCCCCGAGTTTTCGTGTCCATACTCTCATCCACCTCCAGTCTAGACCTCCCTTCCAACAATACAAGAAAAGAACAATTATTCAGCTTTCTCTTCTATTGCGAAACATATGGGCAAGCAACTTTACATTCCTTCCTACCACACTTTCACTCACTCTCTCCAAACCATCCCAAACATAACACACCAACATCCACCCCAAAGTTAATATAACTTTCACAACCTTCACCAATTTTCAATACTTCCAGAGGAGGATCTCTTTATATTTCCACTGTACGATATAGTTCTTTAAACCAAATTTAAAAGCACAATAAATAATAATAATAATAATAATAATAATAATAATAATAATAATAATAATAATAATAATAATAATAATAATAATAATAATAATAATAATAATAATAAAACTTACATCATCCTGATGCGCATTCTCGGAGGAGGAGGTTGAGGAGGATGAGGAAGAGGACGACGAGGACACCTCTCCATCCTCCACCTTGTGCGCAGAAATAACCACAGACCCAAACACGTCCACCGTTTTTACATTAGCGAACGGCGCCTGGAAAGGCAGACGAAGTGTCACTTCTGTCGAGACGGAAGCGCTAGGGATTGGGGTTAAGCTCCTGTCGATGCAATGAGGGGAACACGGTGGTGAACTAATAGGAGCAGCGTGCGGAGACGGCACAAAGGACAACATCACGGGTGAAACGACACTACTGAAGGACGGAGTACGAGGTACTAAAGGAGATGCGACAGTAATCATAGATGCAACACGATGTACCGGATTTTTTGCAGTAGAGGGTAGTGACAAATGCGGCGACGAAGGAATGTCGCTACAAGACACGTGATGAGGATGATGTTGGGGCTGAATGAAACTTGAAGAATTTCGGTTCCGTTCCGACTGAGCCGTCCCCTTCGGACAAGCGTTCCCTGACTGCTTATCAACATGGTCCGGCAATTTCTTTGCATCCAAAGCGGAAGGTCTACCCTGCTGTCTGGCGGGCGAAGAAGACATTTCATCGTAAAAACTTCTCGTCTTTTGAATATGAGAATGGAGAGGTGAGGTCTTTTCCCTCGCCCAAACGGGCTTCTCCCTCACCGGAGACTTAGAATTTTCCTGAACTTCCTTGAACCAATTCTCAAATTTAGGTTTTCCCTCTTTCGAAGCAGAAGGGAACGATTGTCGAAAGGACGTCGGTCGGCCGGAATTCGAATTCTCCTTACTCATTACGTCACTCACTGTATTCGAAGGAACTCTCGATGAAGTCCTTGCCTGAGACGGGCGACCACGACTCTCATGGGCGATAGGCATCGTGGTCTGAAAAGTTTTGGTTAATGCTTCATCTTTAACGGCCTCAGTTTTACTTCGCTGTTGTTTGCTGGTCTTCTCAATATTTTGAGGTAATATTTCTACACTCTCCTGTTTATTAATTGATTGATTGTTATCAGCTGAATCAGCATTTTTTGGCAAACTTTCTGACTTTATATCCTTCTGTTCTGTAATAGGCTGTTTTTTGCCTTTATTAAATATACCACTTAGAAAATTCCCGCTTTTGGCACAGTTATCTGGAGTGGCATATTTTCCTCTCTTTTTTATAGCTTTTGATAAAATATCCGTTGCTTCTCTGACATCCGGTGACAAAACGGATTTTTGTGTGCCATCGTCAACGGAAGTTATAGAATCACCCAAAGAGGGTTTCAATTTATCGGAATAGGAAGTATCAGGCAACTTAGAACGATTAGATTGTGTTAAATAAACTGGAGTCTTGTGTTCGGCTGTCGTGAAACCAGAATTTTTCAATGGTGCGACCACTGCTAAGGGAATGGTGGTTGGAGGGCCTATATCGTAGGAAGAGCGAGCCTTCACCATTCTCCAAGGTACATTGATTGAATACTTCGACCAAGTATTCTTCTTTAGTTCCACAGGCTCTGAAGGCATGACTTTCTTCTGCGCAGTTTTCGAACTGCCATCGAACCTGACAGGAGACCACGCTCTTGCCCTTTTTTGAGAGGAGCCGAATGGCAAAGGTGTCAGTAAATCATACGATGACCTGCATTTCCTTATCTTTTCCTGGCGGCAATTTTCTATCAAAGAGCAGTCTTTATCAGTCAAAATTGAAGCCATGACCCAGTAACCCTCTCTTTTTTAGTGGATATGAAGGAAATCCGTGTGCATATCCGCCTCGAAGGACGCGGAGCACTTCTCACGAAGAAGGAAGGCCCTTCATTAAGATAAAAAAAAACAAAGACCCCGTTTTAAAAAGTACTTTCGATTATATCAATAAAACATTCTCGCTTCTATTTTAAGCTCCGCTAAAACGTCTGTAGGATATTTCCTTCATGTAGATCGGGATTTCCGAAACATTCGCCAACAAAGGCCATACAAATGTTTATATAAGGGAAAAGCCAAACGAATATTTTGCCTATTTAAGTCATCACTTATTAATAAAAACCACAAAGAAACCACAATAGCATAATCACACTTCCACCACCAACTACCTCAACCGAAACACTGAAAAAGACTACTACAATATTACTGATACAAATTCACCCTTCTTTATTCCCCCCCATAAGTGGGTACTAAACGAGGGGAAATGGGCATGAACATGCCAAAATTTGCGCCATCACTCCTCTCCCTCAGATGATAAAAACTCTTTTTACCGAACTTTGCAAAAAAATAAAAAATATAAAAAAAATAAATAAAAATATAAAAAAAATTTATATAATACCCATAACCATACCTAAAGAATGCACACAAAATCCCTAATCTGGGAGACTACTAGGGACTGCTCCCAAACCAAACTGGTACCAAAACCCCCCAAAAAAATACCAAATCCTCTTTTAATTTTAATAGTAATAATTTAATTTATTAAAAATAGCAATTAAGAATCACGAGAGGCAGAGATTTAAAAATTGACTTTTAAATTCTTGCATGCAAATTCATTTAATTATAGCTACAACCCCCCCCCCCTCTCTCTCTCTCCCCTTCCCCCATCTTTCCCTTCACAGAATCCTCCCCCACTATCCTCTATCTCTCCCCATTACCCCACTTATCATCGAATGAAATTTATTTTTTTTAAAAGATAGTTTAAAAGAAATCTTTATTTACGTTTAACCTCTCATCTATATATATTATATATATTACTATCTACTATATCTATATTACGTATAATAACTATATTCTAATATTACGTATTACTTCATTTCATATACAGGATCATATAATACATATTATGATAATATATATATATATATCCGTATACATTATAGAATAAGTAGATAATATATACTATTTATAGATTATAAGGGTAGCGTGGTGGGTCTCGCAGCCCACTATGTTTATAGCCCACAAATGCTCATGCATGACTCGATTTTCGTAGTAGTGTTGTGCAACCGCTACACCACCTGGGACCAAGGTACGTCTATGATCACTATTATATATCTATATAATATATAGAGTATATATAATATATATATATATATATATATATAATATTATATATATATATAGGAGAGAGAGAGAGAGAGAGAGAGAGAAGAGAGAAGAGAGATGAAGAGAGTAGTGAGACCATTTGGAGAGAGAGAGGCAAAAAAGAGGTTTCAATAATTTTTTCTGTTTTTTTATAATAATTTTCCATTATTTCATTATTTCCAACTTTATTTTAATTTCTATGGCAGATATAGAATGGGTGAGACAGATTTGTCATTTGTTGTATGATTCACTCATCACAATTCAAATTAAAACCATTTTATTCTTAAATGATTATATTTTTCGTAAGTCGGAAAATGAAGACAATTTTTTTAAATAATTTATTGTAGATTTAGAAATGAATTTTTAAGTTTTTTTTTTGTGGTGTTTGTTCAATTAAATTTAAAGTTTTAAAAAGAAGAAAAAAAAACATTATTTGCTTAACTTAAAAAAAAAACATTTAAAAAACTTGTCCATCTCTCTCTCTCTCTCTCTCTCTCTCTCTCTCTCTCTCTCTCTACTCTATAAATATATATACTAAAATATATATATATTATATGAATATATTATATTAGATAATAATAGTAATATTAATAAATAATATATATATATATAATTATATATATAAATATAATATATAGTATATGATATCTATGGTCCTTGATTTATATAATATATATCTATATATATATAATTATTGAGAAAGATGCGAGTCCTCATGATTGGATTATACTGAAGCAATTATCGACAGGATGAAATTGAGGGAGACATATGAGGGTACATTATATCATCCTACCCCCAACAACCATCTCCCCCCCCTTTACAATTAACTAATTGTAACATCAAACAGGATGTTAAAAAACAATAAAATATAAAAGATGCTGGAGCCGGAGTCGGAGAGGAGCCCCACCCCCCCAAAAAAATTTTTTACTACGAAATAAAGGGATTCTCACTCGGAGCCGAGCTGGAGTCGGGGTCGGTAAAAAAGAAATTTACCAGCACCGCAGCACTGGCCGGAGCCGTGAACATTTAAAATGGCCTAAGCTTGAGCCGGAGTTGGATGGCTCCTCACACTCTCAACAACTGTTCATATGTATAACGATGGGGAACTTCCCATGAACAGCGTCAAGTATTAAGCAAATTAAGGACTACTCCTGCCGAAGGGAGTCTCAAATAAGGCAATTAAAAATAGGTGAGAGAGAGAGAGAGAGAGGAGAGAGAGAGAGAAGAGAGAGAAGAGAAAGAAGAAAGAGAGAGAGAGAGAGAGAGAGAGAGAGAGAGAGAGAGAGAGAGAGAGAGAACTATCACATAATGAGAGAAATCCCTCAAAGAAAGTGTTTTTCTTAATAAACAATACTATAAAACACTAATCAATTGTAATTACATTTTAATAACAACAACAAAAAAGTGGGTCAAAAATAAACAGCTACACACACATACACACACACACGCACGCACGCACGCCACACAAACACACGCACACAAACACATGTACACATACATATTTAAATATACACAAATGCCCACTGGCCACAGTGGGTATTAAGCTTGATTTCAAAATGTTAAGTTATTTACACCTTTCTAATTATATATATATATATATATATATATATAATATAATTAATGAATAATAAATATTGACTCTATAAGTTATATACTATATATATCTAAATAAAATAGTATATGTGAATTATCATAACTATTATAATAATTAATAATATATCTATATGAATATATATATATGACCTTAAAAAATCATGAAATTTAAATAAGCAAATAAATTGGTAGATAAATGTTAACACCTTCATATATGAATATGCAAATACTGTATTATTATTATTATTATTATTATTATTATTATTATTATTATTATCCTAAAATGTTCTGTGCTGCAATAATGCCAGCTGTATAATAACAAAGTAAAAAATCCCAAACCAATAAAATTGTTAAACCGACAAATGTTTCGAAGCACAACTTCCTCTCCTCAGGTCAATAAAAATAAAAAAAAAATGGAAAATTGAGACCATAAAGTTTACCTCAATCACTTTGAGGGGCTTTTATAATTAGCACAAAAGCGCATTTGAAGTGTTAGGTTCCTCCTCAAAAAAAAAATCTTTCAATGGATTTCCTACTTAGTTGTGGATTTATGAACTTTCTCTTTGCACAAATCTCCCAAGGACAAAAACCTTAAATGTAGCAACTCCTTCAGACAACTTATGAGGACACGGCGGTTGAGTAACCCGAACACAAAAATACGAAGATGACATTAAGAACACCAACTGATGGGTGATGACAAATTCCAATTACTATTGCAGAACACCGATTCGATCGTTTTAAAATTATCCGGCTCTGACTCCGGCTCCATCCTTTTTAAAATTATGATGCTCCGATCCCATCTCCACAGATACAATCCACTCAACTACTTCAAACATTCTTATCCCATTCATCCCTACTTAAAAAAACATTCATTAATCGACCACCCAGATAGACTCCCAATAAAGTTTGCGCGTAATTTCAAGGCTAATATCATTAAAACAGTTTCCTTATTCATCAAATACTATTAAAGGGTAATCAACTATTACTCTTAAAGGGTAATTGATGAGGCACTTCTAATTCCAGTGCCAAATCATTAAAACTTTTTACAAAAAAGGGCCAAAATAATATCTTTTAACCTCAATAAAACGCGTCTGTCGGTAACTCCAAACTAATAATTTAGCATCGATTTTTATAGGCAAAATCTTCAATAATATTCCCCATATTTGGCAACAAAAGGATACTATTACCCACCACTTCCCAATATATATATATATATATATAATATATATATATATATATATATATATATATATATATATATATAATAATATATATATATATATATATAATATATTATATATATATATATATATTATATAATATATATCATATATATATATATATATAGTATATATAGTATATATATATATATATATATATAAAGGATAGCAAGCACTACTATATATATATATTAGGGGTGTTACCGGAACTGAAATTTTCAGTTCCGGCCGGAACCGGAATTAGCCGGAATCACAAAAAAAAGTTCCGGCCGGAACCGGAATTTCTTAAGAACTTTCCTTTAACTAAATTCTTTTTGTAACAATATTTTATATAACTAAACATATATAAATTAAGGTGTACCAACGCCACTTCATTGAACATATGGAAAATCATCATTGAAGAGGAATATCTGGAAGTCCAAAAATTTTAATAGTTAAAAATTGGAGAGTCTTGTATTTTCTAGAACAGGGGAAACCATAAAGAGCAATAGATCCAAGCCGTTGAAATAAGTTGAGTTTTTGAGAGAGTTCGTCCCCAAAAAAGATTTGCATATCAATGACCCCAAAATCACACAAAATAATGAATTTTATCGCAATGAATAACCAGCCATTCACAGTCACAAAAGAGAAGGATTCATAGAACTTATTGCCCCATCTTCAACCAAAATATCTTATTCCTAGTAGAAAATATTTGTAGAAAAAATGTTACCAACTTCAAACAGGAAATTGAGATCAGCAGTATTCGAGAAGTTATCTAAGGCTGATTAGATATCATTTACTACAGATATATATAGAGCTAAATAATTCAAATGACTCATTTATTTATTTAACTGCACTCTGGCTTACCAGCGAGTTTGAAAAAATGGACTGTGTACTCCATTGCAAGTATTCCCAGGTTCTCATTCTGGAATTAAAAACTATGAGTTTTGAAATTACGATGAATAATTGGGAAATTCCTCCAAACATAATCATTTGATCCTTCGAGATGGAGCATAATAACATGAAACTTGGAACTGTTTTGCAGGATGCCACAAGTTTTCCTTGTTTCTATCATAAACTTCAATTAATTAAAAAATGCCTTATTTTCTCAAAGAACAGTGTGATTTAATACAGAAATGTAGGAATATTTGTACACATTCCAATCATTCCAGTTTTTAAGCTGTAATTAACTTAAAAAAGAATACGAAGAGACTTGGATCCACATCTTGCAAGCCAACTATTATGCCAATCAAGATGTTAATACAAGGGTGGAATAGCACATATTTGATTCTAAAAAGAATTGAATGTTTAAAAAGACCTCTACAAGTTTATATTATAGAACAAACAATCATTTAAGCTTTGACTGCTAAAAAATGGAAAAATACTTGAAAAAATTATAAGAAGTTTTGCAACCATTTCTCATTGGCTACGGAAACTATAAGGCAAAATCAATTATATCAATTATTCTACATATTTGAGCTCTCCAGCATATCTCAAACTCTGAGGATGACAGCAGAGAATAAAGAAGAGCTGAGAAGGATTAAGTCTAGATTATGAATAAAAAAGGAAGAGAAAGGATCAATAGACATATATCAAAACAAAATAATTGTTTTAAATACTGTAGTATACCCAAGATACTAACTGACTTTATTTTTTAATGAAATAAGAGAATTGAGTAGAAAATGGATGTTTGAAGAATATGCAAAATAATTGAAGCGTAGAAAGTGTATAATAGAGTAGCTGTATAGAAGAAGATTCAGGCGATGAGTTATTTTCAGAAACGAGCATTATCTACAATAAACTTAGATTTGCCAAGTACCTCAAAATCATCAGGAGCATTAAGAAAAGAAATTACTGCAAAGTTACTTAGTTTTTATAAGTTTGAAGAAAGTGAAAGTGACAGCGAGTCAGTTAGTGTAAAAAGGAAAAAAAGAAAAATCAGTGGCTCTTCAAAGGTGAAATTCTTAAAGAAATTGAATTTTTTTTTTTACCAGAAAAATCAATTTCTAATCTGGGAAAAGAAGAATTCCTTAATTGGTGCTGGTGGAAAGTAAACAAAGCTAAATTCCCAAACATAGCAGTACTAGCCCAAAAATTACTCTCCTTTCCAGTCTCCTCCATATACTCAGAGAAATTATTTTCATTTTCAGAAGCAGGAAATATATTTGGAAAAAAACGTTTAAAAAACGCCCAATCTGTGTAATAGTTTGTTTCTTTATACTTTCAACACAATTCAGCAATGTTTAAAAGAAAGTTAACTTTATATATATATATATATATATATAATATATATATAATATATATATATATATAGTATAATATAATATATATTATATATATATATAATATATAGTATATATTTATATAATATATATATAACGGTATATATATAATATATATATATATATATATATATATATATATTATATATATATATATATATAATATATATATAATATATATATATATATATATATAATATATTAATTTTTTCAATAAATTTGAATTTAATGTGAATATCTTATAATAATATATTTTGAGGTATTTGAGCAAACTTTATTTAAATAATACTGTAGGTATGTGATTACCACTGTATGAATACTACCGAGGCTACTATTATATTTTTTAAAAGATGGGCGATGGGTTATATAAAAAAATCTCTTCCAGGGAATTTTTTTCTCAGAAGTAAATTAGTAATTCCGGTTCCGGCCCGGAATTTTCCAAAATTCCGGCCGGAACCGGAACCGGAAAAAATGTCAAATTCCGATATATATACAATATATAATATATAATATATATATATATTATATATTAATATATAATATATATATATATCTTATATATATATTATAATATATATAATATTATATATATATATATATTATAATATATTATATAATATATATATATATATATATATAATATATAAGTATATTAATATATGATTAGCAAGCACTGCTTAATTACACGTCGTAAAAATTGAAAGCAAGATATTAATAGAGAAGGGTCAATGGGGGGATGGGGTAAGATGTGGGGGGAAGGTCAGCGGGGGAAACAAATAACCAATACTCATCCCACTGATTAATTATTTTTATATATATATATATATATATATATATATTTTAGTTTCATCGATAGTATATTTGATATATATATATTATATATATATTAAATATAATTTAATATATATATATATATATATATATATATATATATATATATATATATATATATATATTTCAGTTGTCACCACCACTCACGGGCAGAGCTCTATTCAAGGAGGGGGTGTTGCACGACCAAAATTTCATCCACTAGCGAAATTACGCAGATGAGCACAGACGCAGGCTTTAAAGTGAGGGATATTAAATTCAGCAAGAAGCACAGAAGATGGAAGAGAGTTCCACAGAACAGAGGTGGCAGGAAAGAAAGTAGCACCGCAGCGAACTAGCCTGGAGTTACCAATATCTACACAAACTTGTGCGCAGACACAGCACCCCTTGTGCTACGAGGGCGTCGTAAAGGTGGGGTACGTACGCGAGTGGTAAGTTCCTCGAACACCTGCCGCTGCGGTACCTATTAGAAAAGAGATAAAGCACCAACATCGCGCCGCAAAGATAGAGGGTCAAGAGAAGTGGAAAGTACGGAACAGTTTATAAGTCTTTTGGCTTTTGACTCGACCCTGTCCAAAAGCCGAGTGAAACCAGAGCCCCCCCCAGATATGAGAGCAGTACTCCATACAAGGGCGGATGAGGCCCTTGTATAGCTGGAGTAACTGAGAAGAGGAAAAAAAGTCTCCCAGTCTAAACAGTAACTCCCAGTTTCTTTGAGACCGCCCTAGCAATCGTTGTGATGTGAGGTTTTCCGTGAGGTTTCCAAATTTTTTTGTTTATGTTAAGGCCAAGGATGTTTATATTGTCAACAGGAGAGACGAGAGAACCGTCGAAAGAGATAGGAAAGTTGGAAGGTGTTTTAGAGAGTGAGATTTATAGAAGTTTAGTTTTTAAAGAATTAAATTTCACAAGCTTGAGACGACCCCACCCGGAAATCCTATCCAGATCAGCGAGAATAGAATCGGAAAGATTAAGACGAGAGGCAATTCTAGAAGTAAAAGAGGAGCAGAATTGAAATGAGTTGAAGAATGAAGGGTCGAGTCATCGGCATACGAGTGGATAGAGTTAGATGTGCAGGTGAGAAGATCATTAATGAAAAGTAAGAAGAACCCTCAGGAACACCACAATTAACAGAAAAGAAGAAGAAGTCGCTCCATCAACAACAGCCGATATTGAGCGATTTGAGAGAAAACTAGACATAAGTAAGCAAAGAGAAGGAGGAAACCCAAAAGGAGGGGAGGAGAGCAGTGACGCGTGCCATACCGGTCAAATGCTTTGGATATGTCAAGCGCCACCCCGCAAGCTTCCAAGTAGTTCCTAAAGGCGGAAAACAATAAATCAATAATATAGGAAAGTATATCGTCAGTAAACCTCGAGCACCGAAAGTCGTACTGGCGATCAGAAAGAAGTGAATGAGATTCCAGAAGATCTAGGAAATGAGAGTTGAGAAGGGTTTCAAAGATCTTAGATAGAATACAAGTGAGAGCTATAGGGCGATAGTTGGAAGGATCAGAGCGGCTTTCTTTTTTCGGAATAGGTTGGACATGTGCGTGCTTCCAACACTGAGGGAAAGTGTTAGTATTGAAACATAGAGAATATAGTTGAACGAGGGGCGGGGTCAGCACGGAGGCACATTCCCCCAAAATTCGGGAAGGAACGCCATCCGGGCCACCGCTTCCCTAACGTTCAGAGAATTTCTGGAGCCATGCACCCGATCAAATGTAATCACAGGCAAAGCATAGGACACCCCTCGTGAGAAGGAGGAGGAGGAGGGAATGCCAGAATCGTTCAGGTTGAGTTAGAGGAAAATATGAGACCAAAGAGATTGGCCTTTTCAGTTGCAGAATTAGCAACAGAACCATCAGTAAGAGGTATTTTTCAGTAGGAGAACCTAGGAGGTTAGTGCACTTTCGTTTGATGAAAGCCCGCTTTGCTCGTCGAAGAGTATCCCTGCAACGATTTCTAGCTGAATGAAAATTAGCAAGAGTGATAGGAGAACGAGAATTTTTCCAC